>CM039591.1:14293990-14510548 GCA_022457205.1 Saccharum spontaneum | reverse complement strand
TACGCATGTGCGTGGACTATCGGCCACTGAATGCAGTGACAATTAAAAACAAGTATCCTCTTCCTCGGATTGATATCTTGTTTGACCAATTGTCTAAAGCCAAAGTGTTCTCTAAGATAGATTTGAGATCAGGGTACCACCAGATAAAGATTAGGCCGCAAGATGTGCCTAAGACTGCGTTCTCGACCAGGTATGGTTTGTACGAGTATCTTGTCATGTCTTTCGGACTGACAAATGCTCCTGCATACTTTATGTACCTGATGAATTCGGTTTTCATGCCCGAATTGGATAAGTTTGTGATAGTGTTCATTGATGACATACTGATATACTCAGAAAATGAAGAAGAACACGCAGAACACCTCAGGATAGTCTTGACTAGACTCAGAGAACATCGACTGTATGCTAAGTTCAGTAAGTGTGAGTTCTGGCTCAGGACAGTTCCTTTTCTCGGACATGTGTTGTCTGAAAATGGCATTTCTGTAGACCCAAGTAAAGTTCAAGAGGTTATGGACTGGAAGTCACCAACTTCAGTTCACGAAGTTCGCAGTTTCCTTGGTTTAGCCGGTTATTACCGTCGTTTCATACCAGAATTCTCGAAGATTGCCAAACCAATGACAAGCCTGTTACAGAAGGATCACAAGTTTGTATGGACAGAGGAGTGCGAAGCAGCTTTCTGTACCTTGCGGAAGTTGTTGACCACTGCTCCCGTTCTGGCCCAACCGGATATAGAAAAGGCGTTTGATGTATTCTGTGACGCATCCAAAAATGAGTTAGGATGTGTGCTGATGCAAAATGGAAGAGTCATTGCGTACGCATCACGACAGCTGAGGAAGCATGAAGTTAACTATCCTACCCATGATTTAGAGCTTGCAGCAGTGGTGCATGCTCTAAAGATTTGGAGGCACTACTTATTGGGTAATGTGTGTAATATCTTCACGGATCATAAGAGTCTCAAATACATATTTACCCAATCTGAGTTGAACATGCGACAGAGGAGATGGTTAGAGTTGATAAAGGACTACAATCTGAACGTGCACTATCACCCTGGAAAGGCTAATGTAGTAGCAGATGCACTGAGCAGAAAATCTCATGCAATTGATGTGCAACCGTTGTTTGAAGAAGGGTTCAATTTGTTACATCCAGCTGTATTGCATAATATTCAGATCAGCTGCACTCTGGAGAGCCAGATCATGGAGGGTCAGAAAACAGATAAGGGAATCTTTCACATCAAAGAAAAGATGAAGAGAGAACCCACCAAACACTTTCGATTGGATGAACAAGGAGTGTTATGGTTTAAGGATCGACTGGTAGTACCTAAGGATAGAGAGCTCAAAAACAAGTTGATGGATGAGGCCCATCGTTCTAAGCTATCTATTCACCCTGGAAGTAGCAAGATGTACCAAGATTTACGACCCCGTTATTGGTGGACTAAGATGAAAAAGGAGATTGCAGCATACGTTGCTCGATGCGACATGTGTTGTAGAGTTAAAGCTCTTCACATGAGACCTGCAGGACTCCTACAACCTTTGTCGATACCTGATTGGAAGTGGGATGATATAAGTATGGACTTTATCACTGGTCTCCCCACCACACAGAAAGGCCATGATTCCATTTGGGTAATAGTCGATCGCCTTACCAAGTCGGCTCACTTTCTGCCAGTTAAAACAAGTTTCCGACCACCTCAATATGCAGAAAAGTATATTGCTGAGATTGTCAGATTGCATGGAATACCAAAAACAATAGTGTCTGATCGAGGTTCACAGTTTACCGCTCACTTTTGGGAACATCTTCATCAAGGTTTGGGCACTAGTTTGATTCGTAGCACGGCTTACCACCCACAGACTGATGGGCAGACAGAAAGAGTTAATGCAGTACTGGAAGATATGCTTAGAGCTTGTGTGTTATCATCCAGAGGTTCATGGGAATCCTGGTTACCGTTGGCAGAATTTGCTTATAATAACAGTTACCAAGAGAGTATCAAGATGGCACCATTTGAAGCTTTGTATGGCCGGAAGTGCAGAACACCGTTAAATTGGGTAGAACCCGGAGAAAGAAGGTTTTACGGGATTGATTTTGTAGATGAGGCAGAGAAGAAGGTCCGTGTTATTCAACAAAACATGCAAGTAGCGCAGTCTCGTCAGAAAAGTTATGCGGATAAGAGAAGAAGACCATTGGAATTCCAAGTAGGTGACTATGTCTATTTAAAGGTTACCCCAATGAAGAAGAAACGGTTTGGAATCAAGAAGAAACTATCTGCTAGATATATAGGGCCATACCAGATCTTGGAGAAAAAGGGCCCCGTGGCATATAAATTACAGTTACCAGAAGAGATGAGTTCGATCTTTCCCGTCTTCCACGTATCCCAATTGAAGAAGTGTCTACGTGTTCCAGAGGAGAGAATACAACCTCAGGGTATTCGGATCAAGGCAGATTTGGAATATCGCGAGCAACCAGTCCGAGTCCTGGATACCAAGGACCGAGTCACTCGGAACAAAGTGGTCACAACCTACAAGGTTCAGTGGAGTCATCATGATGAGAACGACGCTTCTTGGGAAACGGGAGAATATCTTCAAACTGCTTATAAAGATTTTTACGATAAATGGTTCGTAACTCAAATCTCGGGACGAGATTCTTATAAGGGGGGAGGGCTGTAACACCCCTGGGTGTTAAGCATGCATTATCATTTCAAAACATAAGCATTCAACATCATTGCATGTTTAACATTGTTTGGATTTTAGCACTTTTCAAATTAACTTGAAAAACAAATCAATGGAAACCCTAAGTTTAAAATAAATGTTAAAAGTTGGTGTACTTTTTAGAAGTAGCAATTTTAAATAATCTAGAATAAATCAACTTGATTATTGGAGCAAAAAAATTGGATTCAAATTCTCCTCAAATTCTGTTTTTGAAATTATTCTAAATAAATGAGTTTGATTTTTAAATTAGCTTTAAATCTCAAATTTAAAATCTATTGGGAATTTTGAAAAATGTTCTATATGAAAGTTGTAGAGAATAAAATTTTGAACAACTTTTGTTTTGGGACAAATTTCTGAAAACTTCGTTTTCATCTCCAAATTTGAATTTCAAACAGAGATTTAAAAATCTAGAATTTATTTGAAAAAGAAAAACTGGATTTTCGTTGTTGGGCTCCGGCTTCGTTTCTCGGCCCACGGCCGAAGCCGGCCCGGTCCGCGCCGCGTCTTCCCTCCCGCCCGCGCGCGCGAGCGCCCGCGCGCGACGCCGTGGCGTCGCGGCAGGGCTCGGCCGCCGCGTGGCCGTACGCCGGCGGCACCGCGCGACACGCGCCCCGGTGGCCCCCACGTCCCCCGCGCTGGCTCACCCCCTCCAAGCGCTCGCAAGCCCGGTTGCTCCCTCCATTCCCTCCCATTTCGCTTCCCCGCCACAGCCGCAGCGAGCCGCGGCCGCGCGCCATTGCCGCCGCCCTCGGAGCTCCCCCATCGTCGCGCCTCTCGGGATTTCGTCTCGCCGGAGTCTCCACCTCCCTTTGCCCTTCCTCGCCGCACCCTCAATTCGTCAAAGCCGCAGGTATGGAGGCCGAATTGGCCGCTTCCGCCTCCCCCGCCATGGCGAAGCTCGCCGGAGCTCGGCTCCGCGCGAAGCGCAGTCACCGCGTCCCTCATTTCCCCTAGTTCTCGCTTGCTTAGGTTCGCCCGCTCCACCGCGTTGCGCTCGCACCCCTCACTGGCCTCGTCGTGGCCGGAGCCGGTGGTTTCCGGCGGTACAGCGCCGCCGCTCGCCGGTGACCCCCGCCATCCTCGCTAGAGCCCAGCGCTACCTTCCGTTTTCGCGTCATTGTGCTCGCCTCGCCTCGGGGATCCTCGGGGGGGTGACCTCGCCACCGGTAAGCTCGCCGCCGGCGAGAAAGGCGCTGGCAGCGCCGCCCCCTGCCCTTGGCTGACTGGCAGGTGGGGCCCGACTGACCGCGGGTCCCTCTTCTCAGCGCCTGTGTGCGGGTCCGGGGAAAACGAACGGGGTGCACGTAGCATTTAAGGCCGGTTTTGAATTTCGGTTTTAAAGAAATGTATTTCCAGAAAATCTGAAAAAAGCTTCCAAAAAATTGTATCTCATTATTTATAGCTCCAAAAATCATGAAACAAATTTTGAAATGTTCATTGTGAATAGATCTACAGTTTAAAAATATCCCATGTTATTTTTGTGACATTTTACTGTACATTTTTATTTAATTGTTATATATGCTGTTATCTTAGAAAAATTGTAGTAAATAAACTAATAAAGGGAAAAATGTGATTCTTGTTGCATTAATCTTCTTTAGTGATGTACTTTCTAGGAAAAATGCTAGTGAAGCATGTTCTGTGGGAAATTTTTGAAGTGTAGTTCAAATGCCTTTATTTGTTAATATTTGTTATTTTTAGTAGAAATCAATAATTGTATATAACATACCTATGATAATTTTTGTAGTATGTTAGTTTACTGTTGGTAACCTAGGAAAAATGTGAAATCTGTTGTTTGATACTTTTCCTAGTATAAAGTAATTTCATGCTCACTTTTAGGCCATAACTTGTTTATTTTGTACAAGTAGTTTTACAGTTCCTTTTACCATGAAAATTTAGTGGTAGCTTAGTTAGAGTAAGAATACTCTACTGTAATTTTTGTAGATTTTTATCTATACCAGAGATAGGTGTTACCGTACAACCCTAGCTAAATAAGGAATAAATGATTATTCTTTATGAGGAATTAAGAGGAATAAAATGTGTTTGGTGTATCTTTGAAGCATCACTATGTATTGCTGATGTTGTGATGAGTTAGGTTGGTAAGGTTTGGTTAGTTAGGGTTACTTGCTTGTGTCAGGTGTATGTTAGTTAGTGTAATCAAATTAAGTAAACCTTGGGGTACATGTTCTTGGATGACGTGGACTACCTTGTAGAAGATGAAGTTTTGTACTAACTGCTCATTCCATGTGCTCGTCTGCATCTCATGTCACTTCATCATTCCATCATAATCCGATGCATCATTCGCATGTACTTATGCACTTGCATCATACAGGATCGCAGGAGGAGTCGCAGGCAGCAGTAACCGAGGAGCAGGCTTGGACGGACCAGCAGGAGCCCCAGGCACAGGAGGTGCCCGAGGAGGAAGAGCCAAGCGAGGAGCTGCCAGAGTGCGTCGACCACCATCCTAGCTCGTTCGAAAGAGGCAAGCCCCGGAGCATTATAAGTCTCCTATTTTATAAAAAGCTATTCTTACTTACCTGAATTATAATTATATATTGTTGCATTAAGTTATAGGAGTTGAGTGAAACCGTTGTTGCATTACTATCCTTGTCCACCAGAGTTACTGTTACCCTATTAAGTCAGGATCGAGTAATTTGCTTAGCCATGCTTAGATCGGTAGAAGTCGGGTGATTTCCTGTCACCTGCGAGTTGTAGGCGAATATCTGGCTATGGTTAGCAGTATTTGTGAATCTTGAAAAGTAACCAAGTGTTGAGGTATAAATGGAGACCGGGCGGAGTCTTATGGGGTTTTGGACTATAGTGATTCCGTCTGTGTCGATTAAGGACCGATCGTTGCTCGTCCCTCTTGTCATGTTGAACGCATGCCTCACATTTAGCTGGCCGAATAAAGTACCTTTCGACCGCGAAGCTAGCGACACTTTTCGAGCCGGGATAAACTCGGGTTGGCAGACTGGTGTTGAAGGGGGTGTACGGGGACGCGAAGAGTAAGCCCAAGGTGCGTCCTGGCAGTCGGGCGGTCCCTGGGTAGTGCGATCCATGATTGTTATCCCGCGGCTTCTTGGAAAGTGTCATTGGTGATCTACGCGACCCTGACGGGGGAAGCATGGTTTGTGTGAGGAATAAATCTCCAGCTGGATAGGAATTCGATTCGAATCGCCGTCGCTCCCGGTTAGTGAGCACTTGACTCGAGCTACGGCATCGTAGTGTTAATGATGGAACACGGATGGTTATGTGGTTAATGTTGGAAATGCTAAACCTGAGATGGTAACCTTTGATGCTAATGTGTAATCAAGTGATTGTTTTAGTAATAGGTGCTTACCTAGCATGAATAGGTTATCATAAAATGATGCTAAAAGTACTTATTTTTAGTTATTCATAATTAACTTATGCCTTTCGCAAATGAGTCAAGCCAGTACACTATATAAAGCCTTGCATGCTCCTTGGTGTCATGTTATTTCTGGTTTATGACGGGTAAGTCTAGCTGAGTACATTCTCGTACTCAGGGCGTTGTTCCCATTGTTGTTGCAGATGGTCAGATGTACTACGGGTACTGCTCCAACTGTCTGTATCCGGCGATGGGTGACAACTAGGACCTTGGGCAGAGGTCGTTCTGATTATCTCATCTACTGCTTTTGTGGACCATGACTATCTACTGGCACTGTAATTGAACTAAGTGTGTGTGCGTAAAAACTATTCGCTTTCGCTACCTTATGTTGAACTATGTTGTAATAACCTTATTTCCGAACTCCGATGTATCCTACTTTTATGATCAACTTTATGTATCGTGTGAACTGTGGCTGCTAAATCAGTACGATCTTGGTTGTATGTTGGTTGGTTTGAAATCCTTCGTGATTTCACGGAATCCCGAGTTATACGGGCTTAAGTTTGTTAAAATTAACCGCCTCGGTGGTAGATTTTCATACTTAATCTCGTATAATTACGTTGATCCGTTACAGCAGTGACCGTTGGAGATCTGCGGCCGAGGTTGAACGCGCGAGGACACATGGACGAAGATGGTGCACCGCTAGCTGCCTGCGTCCGGTGGTACGCACTAGCGTGTCTGGTGATGTCGAATTTGGCCTAGTGAAGGGGGCAACGACTATATTTGACAGTGGGGCTATAAATAGAAGTGGTGGCCAGCCTTGGCTGTAGCTTAGCACCTATGGGACTTAGTGCTTGGGGAGTGCTAGGAGAGCCTCTAACTCACTTGAGATTGCAAGAGTGTGAATCAATTGCTAGTGAGTGATTCTAGTGTGATTGCATCGTGAGGTTGCATCGAGTGGCACTAGGTGTTTGAGTTGCAAGCCGGTAGTGCTTGTTACTCTTGGAGGTTGCCACCTCCTAGACGGCTTGGTGGCTTGTGGCTCCGTCGAAGCACGCAAGAAGATTGTGCGTGGCTCCGGAGAAGATTTGTGAGGGGGATTGTGCTCACCCCGCGGGAGCCGCGAAGAGCAACTCTAGTAAAGCGAGACGTGAAGGGCGACAAGTGGTCCGACCGGGTCAAGTGCTAGAGCTTGTGGTAAGCACTCCACGTAGGAGAGTGTGACTTACGGGTCACCACTAGCAAGAGGACCGGCGGTAACCTTGGAGCTTGTCTCAACGGGGACTAGCTTGGTGGCAACCAAGTGAACCTCAGGATAAAAATCATTGTGTCAATCTTATCATCCCGTTGGTTTGCAATTTCCCAACACAAGCTTGTATTTACTTTCTTATACATTGTGCTTGTGTAGTTGCTCTTATAATTAGTTAGCTTGTGCAGCATGCTAATGACCTTCTTGCTTGTGTAGCATAGACGTAGCTTCAGTTGCGTGACTAATTTGGTTTGTGTAACCTTGTTAGTCACATTGCTTAGTTTGTGTAGCTAAGTAATTTGTGCTCCCTAATTTGACATTGGTTGCCTTGTTATTGAGCATTGCTAGTGAGCTTAGGGGCTTTGTGCTTTTGCTTACTAGTTGTGTAGGAGCTCCTCCGGTTGGTAAAGTACTAGTGCATATGTTTGTGTGACCTTACTCTAGAATTGTTTAGGTGAGCTCTTGCTAGGCTTGACACTTTAGTTGCTTAATTAGGATCTTTATAAGGTGCTAAAGAACTTAGATAGAGGGGTGTAGTCTTGGCTAAACCGATAGTTTAATTCCGCACTTGTTTCAGTTAGCCGACGTGATTATGTTTTACAAAGGACTATTCACCCCCCTCTAGTCCGCCATCTCGACCCTTCACCCTCTCTCCCCATCCTCCGCGCAGGCTCCTCGATGCCTCCTCCACTGGGGACCGTGCGCTCCTATGGTCAGCGAAACCCTAGGTACTATGCCGGAAGAGCCAGGCCCTAAACTTCGGCGTGCGCTCTCTCCCCTTCTCCCTCACCTTCCCTAAACTCCCTCTCGTCACTGTGGGGATCTTAGCCCCCCCTTCCCTCTTCGCTGCAGCGAGCAAGCTCGCCCAGTGTCCATCGTCTCCGGCGGTTCTCTTGCTACTCCACAGGTTTTGTAGAACTGAGATCCTTCCCTATACAATGATGATTAATTGTTTCATTCATGTTATCTACTGAGGCTTGGGGATTGTGCAATGATGATATTTTTTATACTAAGACAATGGAATTGTGCAGTGATGATTATATAATTATTGCATCCTTCCATGAATCTTGCTATTTTCGGTGGCTTTGTGGTGACAATGTCGTTATATTAGTTGCGCATTTCATCCATTTGTTGGTCAACATACATCCATTGTCAATGATATCTTTGCTTCATACAATTTAACAGTTGCTCTATTACTGAGCACACCCCATTGCCAATGATGTATTTGCAGTTGGGCTTGCTAGCAAGGTGATTTATTACTTGGTGAAATGCAATATCAGGGTCAGTTTTTCCTTTAAATTTCTAGGTTATACCTATACATTGGCTTCATTCTTTGGTTCCTATTCTATGGTTCTTGCAACGAGTTCGACTGTCTGAAATATGATCTTCCTCCTATGTAATGTCAGCTCATCGGTCGCTGGAATCTGGAGTATAACTTTGGAACCTTGATATAACTTTGGCATATGGATGTTCATATAACTTTGCAACCTTGATACAAGTATTGCCATTTAATGTTCAATATATGTAAAAGGGACAGAATTTCCTAACGGACTGTGTGACGCTGATCCTTCCTATAGAATGGCAATACTATAAGAAGAGTGTTGATATCTTTTGTAACACTTTCTCTAAATTACGAGGTCACAATATTCTGCCACTACAAATTATCTCTTAGTTTTAAAAGCCTAGGTTACAACTGTTGTGATAATTAACATGACAAATTGGTTAATTACCTACTTAGACACCTTGCTCAGCTCTATATAGCATAATGATGCTTATTTAAGACCTATTAGTGAATTCTCATGGTGTTTTACAGTTGCAAAATTGTCTTTTATTTGCTTCCACACCACTTGAGGCTTTGTTCATCTGATAGCAGTGTCCGAATGTTGGTTTGCTTTAGTGTTTTCTATTTACTTCAGTTCGTGCGTCTTTGGTTGTCCAAATTGGAGCTCTTTAATTTGCTACCATACCTCATAAGTTCTTCTTGCTATTTCTGCTTCCTATCAAAAAATGATGTACATTTTTTTGTCAGTCCATTAAGATTCTGCAGGTCCCTTTTCTTCTGTCAGGAATGCGCTGCCTGTGATGAGTTCAGATAGGTGCAGTGCATGCGGTGGCATACAACTCCTCAAATATTGTGTTCCTATTTTATAGAGGTAAACTCATAATAACATGACAGTCTCAACATATGCCGGATTTTTTTCTTGGCAATTACGCTGTCCAGCACAGCATGCCTAATTTGCATTGCCGTTCTTGGCCTCCTGTTAGGCTGTTACAGTTAAGTTTGCAGTTTCCATACTCTACGTACCTCAAATGTGTGCCTTATTCTATTCATAGAGTTAGATGCTTAGATTCTTCAGTGAGGCCGATGCAAATTTGCTGCTCCTAATACAGATTTCTTTGTTTGTCTTCCGTCTTCTCTAGCATTCAGTACTTCTTTTCATTTGGAAATTAAGCTACATTGCACCCTCCAATAAAAAACGGTGCTCCAGACTTCTGCATTGTTCTTTCTAAATACTTATATTAGAGATGGAAAATAAACAACAGATTTTAGCTGCTTCCAATGTACTCAGTGCGTGATCTCCTGATACTATGACTTTCTTAGGCAACTCATTGGTGTTGTCCTTTGTTACCATGTGAGGTGAAGGAGGTTCAAGATAAACCGGATGGAGAAAACACAGCCAGTTCTACATAATTGTGATACTAAGTTCGTTCCTTTGGGTATGTCCTTTTCTAATAATGGCATGCTGCTCTTCATGTTTTTCAATAATCAAGATGCTAATTGATTTAAATAACTCTCTTTTTCTAAAGGTTACTTTGCTAAATTTCATTACAATATTGTCAACATGGGCAAGGAGAGTTGATGGCAAGGGCACTGAGGTACTATTTGCTATTACCTAATATTTATTTGTTACAATAACCTAAAATGCTGAGTTGTAATATAGAGTTGCTGTTTTTTTCTCCGCCCTATGCCTTCATGAATCAACCAGTTCAGATATTGCAAACTGCTATTCTGCACATGCCAAATCATAGGGGCCATGACCTCTTAAAAAATGCTGAGTGTTAATACAAGTTCACTGTTCTACTCCGCCCTATACCAATTACCAACAAATCAACCATTTTCGTTTTGCCTGTTGCTATGCTGCACATGCCAGATCAAAAGGACCATGCCCTCTAATGGCTCAAATAGCTTTCACATTCTTCTCTATACTAGAATCATGCTATCCTATATTGTCTGCGCTTTCCATGGTTGCACCTGTTCTTTTAAACTGGTTTGCAAGATGGCAGCCATATTACAGAGATCCTTACAAATATTAATTATCCATGTCCTTTGCAAGTATTGTTCTATTTGCAGAGAACAGGCTTTCCTCAGCTTGATTTCCTCATTGTATTTGTTATACTCTACCCCACTAACACACACAATTGTATTATCTAATTGCTCATAGGCTAATAAAGTACGCTATCTCATTGTATTGCCTATTATTGCTGTGCTTTTATTTTTTTTCTCGAAAACGCAGGAGAACTGCGCTTCATTATATTAAGAAGAAAAGAAATGGGACAAGAACCCATACAAAACAACACAAAACCACACACACAACTCTAAACACACTCAACACGCTACACTGCTGTGCTTTTATTTTTACAAGTGATTTTACCTTTTTGTGCAGATGTCTTCTTCTACCAGTTGTTTGGTTCTTGTATCAGTAAGGGATTACAAAAGCAATATGTGAGCAGCTACGAGTGCTATTTGTGTTTAGAAAGCAGGCTGGTTTAGGTTGTCAAAAATTTACAGAAACAATGGCAAGTGCATGATCTGAGATGACTTACAGTTTCAGTGTGGTTTGGTGACTTTTTAACTCGACGTACAATGATCTCCAAAAAAGTTCAGTGTGTACACAGAAAGACCAAGCAAATACCGTCACTCCATGTACCGGAGCAGAATCCGACGCACAACCAATGCTCAGCATCCGGCTAGTGGGAGCCAGCAACAAGGTATTTTTTCCCCCTTTCATCCATTTATTATAAATGGTCTTTTTGGCTATGTTCATGGTACATCAAGATATGATCCCTTTATGTTCATGATACAAATCTATTTCTAATTCTTTGTATTTACCATATTTGACTGTGCTGGGAGTGGGAAAAGTCCGAGCTTATATTCAGTTACACCAATTTATCTAGGCACCAATATGGAAACATGTTGCCTAGACCAAAACGATACTGCTTAGTTTGTTACATGTCTCACCTAGGTCGAATGTAAGGAACTCTATAATCATTCAATATCAGTTCTGATTATGGTGACTGACAGATTACACTTCTAATGCTTTCTTTTGTTCCTTTTCTGCTGCAGAGGGATAAAAAGAAGACCTGACACATCAATTTTCTCATGCTTACACATCAAACAAAACAAATAGCCACGCAAGTCCCATTGCGTCTGCGTCGACTACAATTGGATTTTTTTTCCCACTTGCGTTCGTGATACATGAAGATATGATCTCGTTCTGTTCATGGTACAGATCCATTTCTAATTCTTTCTATTTCCTACATTTCACTATGCTGAGAAAAGTCTAGGTATACATTATCGGCTCTTTGCAACCTTAAACATCATATTATGTAGTATACATGTCCTGGCCATATATCTACTTCCCTTATTAATCATACGTCGCAGTCTATATATATATATATATATATATATATATATATATATATATATATATATATATATATATATATATATATATATATATATATATATATCCGGCACATCTGTGCCCACCTACGCTTGCGATGGTGTGCGCCCTGCCCTAGAGCAAGTTATTTCAAAGAAATTTGTGTTCTCCTTTGGACTTACAGAAGACTCATACACTTCTAGAGCAAGGAGGCAGTACCTAATCAAGTTCATCCTAGCCAGATCCGATCGACGCAGCTCTGCCTTAAACATTGGTACTTCTGGCGTCAACACTCAGCTTCCTCCGACCCCCATAATTGACGCAGCAACATCCAGAGCATTACCCGATGCCGTCAAACACCAGCAGGCATAGACGCAGCCTCAATCGGTGAATTCTTCTTTATTTCTACCACTCTAAATTAGCACTAATAGTCCTCATATGATTTGCTCCATTATTTTCATACATATATAGGCTTATTGTTACATTTAAACGTGCAGACCCCCGCACTACCCGTGGGTCCTGAAGAAACACCCAACGAAGACCTTACCACAGAGTAAGACACACTAACATATATCGGACTTATTTTTTTACCCACGTTTATCTAAACATATTGTCATCCGTCAACCTTCACAGATTGTCAGCGCAAACCTCACAGGCCCGCAGAAAACTATTTGGTAACAGCCCCGATGCCACAAAGATAACGCCGTAACAATTTAGTCACCATGTTTGCTAAACTCAGAACCATCCAATTATTTTTACCTATGGATTTCCTCCATAACTTTGTTTGCATTGACCAGGAAGCCACTGACCATGAGACCTTGCATACTCCCATAGACATACATGATGGCGACGAAGACACCCAAGAATTCTCACTCCGGCTCAAACTTGTCGGGTATCACAATACCCAGGGTACCCAAGAGGGGGTAAAGTACGACACCCTGCACGTTTGTAGGCCCACCGTAAGGGGTCCAAAAAGCACTAACAGCATGTCAGCCGCTCAAGGCGCGAACGACAAACTCTATCTCGCCCGAGCCTTGCGGAGAGGCCTCGGGCACGATAGGCGTCTCGAGCGACATCTCTCCGCCTCGTCCGAGCCCCCGCGACATCATCAAAGGCGCCCGACGCCCCGCGTGAAAGCCCAAGTTTGGTTTTGGAAATTGAGTGACACCAAAGTTGCTAATGTTATGTGATCAAGTGTGATTAAACTAGGCATAAGCAACATGTGATGGAGGTGGAAATGGTATGGAGAGATGACCACAAGACCACATGATTTGGTGCATGAAATGATGAGCAAGATCATGAAGGAATGCACATAAAATGATGGACTTGATGATCAAGTGGAGGAGAAGGAACTAAGAGCGCAAGACAAAGGTATAACCATAGGAGAAGGAACTAAGAGCGCAAGGCAAAGGTATAACCATATGGTTTTTCTTTTGTCGGTCTAAGATGAGTAGAGAAGTGATTGACCGGGTTTAGGATACATAGCCGACTATCAAGAGGTGCAATCACGGTTAGCTCAGGAATCAAGTGCCACTAGATCAATGTCTTGAGCATATGCATTAGGATCTAGTAGAGAGCTAATATAACGCCTTGAAAAATGTTTGTAAAATGCTAACACACATGCACATGGTGGTGTACTCTTGGTGGTGTTAGCACTTTTGCAAAGGCGGTGGAGTTTGAGCGGTAGAGAGGGATTTGGGTTCCTCTCTCCCTCCCGCTGAGCTTGCGATGCGGGATTCAACGCTTTTTGGGAAGTGAAACGCCTATTTTCTACTACGCCGGAGGCGGAGAAACGGAGGCGTAAGTCTGGTGTGTTTCTCACTGAAAAACAGTGACCGGACGCTGGACCGGACGCGGTCCAGGGTGGACCTGCGCGTCCGGTCAGCTCAAGTCGAGGGCTGAGGCGCAGCGCGCCTAGGGTTTGTGACCGGACGCTAGTCTGGCCTGACCAGCGCGTCCGATCAGTTCACTTGGGCGCAGAGGAAAGGCGCGTGACCAGCGCGTCCGAGGGTCCCCGGGATAGGAGCGTCCGGTCGGGCACCTAGAGGAGCAGAGCGTGGTGTGGAGCTGATCGGACGCGCGGCGCGTCCGGTCACGTGCGACCGTACGCGTCCGATCGTGCGGGGAGCTTGTCACAGAACCTCCTAATTATGATGGCCCACAAGTACCCGTCATTGCCATAATGACCTCTGACAGCCGTACTTCTGTTCACCATAACTAAAAAAGCCTGCTTTCCTCCGAACAGGATCCAATCACAGGAGTATTGTAATATTACAACAGTTTATTCAAAATATTCAACAGAGTAAAGTAGCGGAAGTCTTACAATAACTTAGGGTTACAAACCAGTTTTCAAACTTCAAACCTTATGTAACATTATTACAAACCGGTAGTAGAGAAGTATCGGTAGTAACTTTATTACATCACACAAACGAGATGCCTTGCTCAAAGGCCACACAGTCTACTCGTCGTCACTTTCTTCAGCCACGACGATCATGCAACAAGGCTCGAAGCAGACTTATTCATGAACCGCACCTGCAACAAGTGGTTCAACAAACCCTGAGTACGAGAGTACTCAACAAGACTTACCCGACTAAAACAAAGACTCCAAGGGCATGCTAGCTTTAGGGAATCAAGGTACGGGTAATCCAAAATCAAATTTTCTTTTGCAGAAAAACTTACTAAGGTAAGTCCTTATCTTTAATATTTTACTTTTACCATTGATGGTTCATTAACCAATTCTAGGTGATCCTAATCTAGATCAAAGTAATTCTCATCAAAACCTTTCTCATTCTTTCTTTCAATTCCAGTTCTTAACTACGCTGTAAGTCAGGTGATCAAGTCTCCATAACCGAGGAGCAACGACGATTCGAACCGATTATACCCAGCTGGGGATCTCTAACATCACGACATATGTAGAACCGAATCTTGCATATATCAACCCTCATTTAGATCTCCCAAAACCAGAACGTGTCCATCGCCACCCGAGAGTACAGTACTCCTCGAACCTGGCCCGATTCTAGCCCCGAGGGTACACACTACTCCCGCCATCTCTCCACTCCCAGTGCGAGGTTAGACGTTCTCATAATGGAATCACTAACATTTTGGGCTTACCCAAGGCATGAGGCTAGTTGCAAAGTCTCGAAACACAGACCGACTTACAACGGACGGTCCTTAACTGACAAGGCGGAAACACTACATTGAGACTCCTTTCCCAATGCATGTTAGCAGTGGCCAAACCACCCGCCCGATCTTTCAAATTCATTCTCATCTTTCAATATTCATTAAGTATGCCGTCATGGCTATGTAAACATTTCATTTAAAAGCTTAACTTCTAAGCATAGCGAAGCATACTACGTATTTTTCGTAAAACAGGTATCAAGGGTGATATCGTAATAATCAAGGATGATAATGCAGCAATTAGGTTATCACTCAACTCCTAATTACTTAATGCAGTAAACCATAATATAAATAACAAAATATTTGTAAAACTCAAGGTAGGGTTTAAATGCACCGGGGCTTGCCTTGCTCTGACACGACGACTGACTCAGACTCGAGGACTCCAACGTCTGGTCCGGAACCCACCGACGATAGCTCTTCTCCGGAAGCTTGCTCGGCAACAGCGACTTCTTCGAAAGCGGAAACTACACGAGTACATAACATGCTTTAACATGATGCTCGATGATAAACATGATGCTTGACGATAACATGCCACGAGTTACGACTTGAGTACAACTTCCCTTCACGGTACAGTCGCAAACAGAAAACCTACTAAGCGACAAGTCTAGCGATACCAGCTTTTAACCTAAGCAAGTTACTAACGAGCTCAAACATAGAATTAAGGTGCCAAAGATCACCAAAGAGTAGTGACCTAAGGACATCACTCAATCAAAAGGGCACACAACACTTAAAGTTCTCAAATTAACATTTATTTACTATTTAATTAATTAGGGCATAATTAATAGTTAATCAAACTTTATCTAAACAAGTTCAAACTTTTTCAATGGATTAAGAATGATTTAAAACAGTGTCATAATAAATTTCATAATTTTTGGATTAATAAATTAATTATTAAAATTCCTGGAAGTTGCATTTAATCTTTATTGGAACCAATTAATTCTACTGCACAAAGTACTCAAATTTAGGGTTTAACATTTTTCCTAGATAGTTTATACATTGAGAAGCTCACATAAAAATTTTCATGAATTTTGGAGCTCCACACAATTTTTAATGAATTAAACAAATAACAGCACTATTTATTAATTTGAAAAAGAAAAACAAAATAAAAACCGAACCGGACCGATTCCCCTTCTTTCCTTCCGGTCCAGCCCACTGAACGGCCCGCTCGCGCATGCCCGCGCGCTCGCGCCCGCACTCGGCCCAGTGACGCGCCGCGGCCCGCTCCGCGCGCGCGCCCGCGCTCGCTCGCTCTCTCTCCCGCACTCGCTGACAAGCCGGCCCCAGCTGTCATCCCTCACCTCCCGCTCGCTCGCTCACTCCCGCGCGCTCACTCACCTCCGCGCGGTGGCCGGCCGGTGACCGGGGCTTCGGTCGATCAACCAAGCGGCTCTACAGCATCAGCACAACATGGCGACCCCGTTTTACTAACTTGCAGCTCGGCTCGAGCTCCGGTGATACCTCACCGACGACGGTGGCAGCTCGACAACCACGGTGACCGACGACTCGACAACACAAAGGTATAAAGATCAAGACGAGTGGTCAGGGAGCATCAGGGGCGTACCACGATCACAGAGGAGTGATCGGTTGAAGTGGAGAGCCACTGGAGGCGACTGGCCACGGTGGCGGGGCTCAACCGGGACGGCGACGACCCGAGGTGAAAGACGACGGCTCCCCGGCGATCCTGAGCGGTAGCGTCTACACAAAGAGGCGCAACAGATTCGCAAGGTGATGGCGGAGCGATTGGCGAGATGGAGATGGCTGCGGTGGAGCAGGGAGGGCGAATTTGGCTGGAGAAAAGAGGACGGTGGCGGCGGCGATGGTGAAACCGAACGACGACGGTGACGGTGACGGTCTTTTTATAGGGCTGTGAAGCCAAAGAATCAACTGGAGAGCGCGAGGCGGTCACTGTGGTCGCGGTGGCAAGATGGAAGGCCGTGGAAGCGGCCAGCGCGACGTTGGCGGCTCGTCGGCGCCCATGCCGCGCGCTGCCGGTGTGTGATTCGCCGGTCACTGTAGCTGTCCCCCCCAAACTCTGAATTTCAAACTGATTTTTCAAATTACTTTCAAATTTATGTGGAAACTTGAAAAACTTCCAATATATGAAATCTTCAGAATTTCAAGCCCTACAAGTTTTGTATTGAACACTTTTTCAAAATCTAACTGGATTTTGAAATTTGAGTTTAAATTCAAAAGGGGACACATTTTTTAGATTTGGTAATTTAGAAATTACTTTGGATTTCATATTGAAACTTCAAAATCTCTAAACACCAAAGTTGTACATCTTGACAAGACCTACAACTTTGCTGTTCAAAACATTTTCAAATTCTGCCTCCATTTTGAAATCTTAGTTTGGGGACAAAAATGAGTCAAATCTGAAATTTGTTTATTTTCAAAATTGCTCCACATTTTACACTAAAACTTTGAAAACTCAAAACACCAAAGTTGTAGCCCTTGAAAAGTTCTACAAACTTGGCTTTAAACTTTTTCCCAAATTTGAATTTGAATTTGAATCGGAAAACTCGTGACAAGTTTTTGGACTCCAATTCAAACTCAAACTTGGAGCTTCATTTTAGTGTTGTACTTGAGCTCATACCCTACACTTGACACTAGTGTGTAACACGGTCACACACCCCAAATTACACAGGGCACGGACTAAGTATTTGCGGTGGCATTCGAAATTAGGGTTTTTGGGTTCGGAAGAAGCACATCCAATCTAGATAAGTAAACTTGTTTTAGTTGATGCAAAACAAGGTTGACCTAAATATGGATGCTTTGCAATGCATTATGATGACATGGCAGATTTATTAGCACTATAACACCCGGGGTGTTACAGAGCTCTCTGGACTCCGACCGGACGCCGAGTGCAACGCGTCCGGTCATTTGGTGAAGCACGTCCAGTCACTGCAACGACTCTCTCTGACGCGCACTGTTGCTGCTTGTCCTGTAACCGGTGCGTCCGGTCATCACGTTTTTCATTGCGTTGTCCGGTAACGGCTACTGCGTACCCCTTCGCTATAAATAGAAGATGGCCGGAGTTTGTGGGCATCTCTTGTATTCTTGCTGACCTAGAGACATCCTTGAGCTAGAGAACAACCCCTCCACTCATCTCTTTGCTTGGTTGCACATCTTCAGTGAGATTGAGTGAGATTCAAGTGCATTACTTGAGAGTTGCATTCTAGAGGCACTTGATCTTTGAGTTGCTACGGATTTCTTGTTACTCTTCCGTGTTTCCCGACGCGGTAGACGGCTTGGAGCAGCAGAGGTGATTGAGCTCGCAATTGGAGATTTTTGGAGCCCTCACCAAGTGTTGTAAGGGGTTCTTGATCCTTTCCCGCGGGAGTTCGTAAATTGGATACTCTAGTGAAGGATACTCTAGTGAAGCTCGTGGCTTAGAGGATCCTCATCTTGTGTGCGGTTGTGCGGCATCCGCCGAGAGCTCGACTATTGATAGTCGATTAGCTCGCGAACCGACAAGTGAGTGTATCGCCACAACGGGGAGTAACTTGCCGGGAAGCAAGTGAACCTCGGGATAATTTCTTGTGTCGTTCTCTTCCCGAGGATTTCTCGTGTGATTGATTGATTGATTGGTTCTTCTCATCTCTACACGGCGGTATAATCACTCGAAACTCTTCTCTCGTGTTACTCTTTGTATCTAGCTTGTAGTTGTTATTGTGTTTAGTGGATAGCCTTGTACTAGACGAGTGTAGGTGGCTTGCTTAATTAGATAGAGCTAGTGCATGTTGCTTCGCCACCTTTTGTACTAACACTTGTGGTTAAGAAATTCTTGTAGAAGTTTTAATGAGGCTATTCACCCCCCTCTAGCCTATTTGGACCTTACACCGCGGCACATTCCCGCCTCGCCCGAGGGGCACGTGGAACCCTCTGGTAAGATGGGGAGCCACGGGACCCCCAACACGGTGCTCGCTCCATCAACATGATGGACATGACCGTGCACAGTCAACAGGGGCACAAGAACCACGCCCTGACTTGATATGACCCCGGTCATTCTACCACGACGACATCCATACCTCTACAGCAACGGGGGTGGCGGCAGCTGTGCCACCTAACCCCCTCGCTACGAAAATCCCGGCGCACGCGCCGCCCACCTTCATGGCACAGGGACGTACAGGTCAAGGCATGACCCCGGCACATCGCACTAGCAAACGGAGAGGCCAAAAGATTAACGCCCCGCACGACTCCACGCTACAGGGAAACTGTTCACACCGGATAAAGAGGAGGACGGCTACGCCCGAGGCCACCTTTTTTGCCTTTCTCTTTTATTTTCCCCGTTTTCACCACTTTACCGCAAATGTAACCCGAGCCCTCCCCTTAGAAGCTATAAAAGGAGATGCAGGGGCCAGAGCGAAGAGGAGGGGAAAAAGAAAAACAACAACTAGAACCCATCTCAGTCGAAACCACCACCACCACCACCACTCAAGAGACTTGGGACCTGCTCCCTCTCTCGAAAGCTTGTAACCCCTACTGCAAGCACCCCAATGCAAGGTAACACGAACCGCAGCGAAACCCACTGGACGTAGGGCCGTTTATGTCCGAACTAGTATACATCCTTGTGTCCGCTTTGCACACCATCAGGGTCTGACGCGCAGATACAAATTCACTAGTCGCTCTGTTTAGACATCTGGTCCTCTAGACACCGACAAAACCCAAAAGGTAAAGGCACACACTCAGCCACAATTTATTGTCCTTCAAGCAATACATGCTGTATCATCAATATTTATATGCAAATTACAGAGCTAAAACCACGACCTCCAAGGATCAGTCAAAGGATGGTGCTCACAGGGCCTCCTCAAATGACACCCCAAAATAGGTAAACACTGAAATCATTAGGCTGTCAAACTAATACCATTGTCAGTCAGCAACTAACTTCTTATCAACAAATACTGTCAATATTGATCTGGAGATTATGTATTCAAGTTCATCCCAAAAAAAAACTTATTATTAATACAAAGATCACTCAATCATACCAGCATTTTAATACCTCTGTTATTTCAGTCTATTACATATAGATTATGATGCAGATGCCGAACATCGAATATATGATATGTCGATGCATGTCAAACATCCAAATAACTTTCCCTACCCTTTAAACATAACTCTGTCTATTTACTGTGTACTAACCCACTAAATTTTTTACTGTCAACAGGTGTCACCGCTCAGCAGGGACGGCACAACATTATTTTGTTACATGTGCATGATGACTTGCATGAACTTATCATGGACAATCACTACTGCACATGTTTGCCTACTTAGTTTCTGGAAATGTACAAACAAGGAACAAACTTTCCTGGGCCTGTTGTCTGTAAATTATCCAGGCCATGCTACCTTAAACCATCTCCATGTATCTGCCAAGGCTGCCTTTAGATGTTACTCCTTAGTTATTAGCAACACTTAGTGCTATCAACATCGGCCTCTTGTCTGTAAATTATCCGGGCCATGCTACCTTAAACCTAAACCGTCTCTATGTATCTGCCAAGGCTACCTTTAATTGTTGTTCTTAGTTATTAGCACAAACACTTAGTGCTATCAGAGCAAGCTCAATAAGCTTGGCTATAAGCCAAGCTGAATCAGCAATAGACTAGTATAACAGACAGACCATACAACAATCTAGCATCTTCTCCTGTTTTAAAGATGATTTTTTATTGTACATGGGACCCACTCATTCTCTCTCCCTTCCTTTATCTTGTTTCCATCCAATCCACTGCACACGGCTGTGTTGTTAGTTGTGCTCAAGAAGGTACAGGCCATGGACTAGAGGGCGTGGATGGTGGCCGGTCCCACAGAGCACACACGGCTATGTTGTTAGTTGTGCTCGAGGAGGTACAGGCCATGGACTAGAGGGCGTGGATGGTGGCCGGTCCCACAGAGCACGGGGAAGTGTGTTATCGCTCGGCGCCAGAAGTTGAGCCAAGCTGCTTGTCTCTTCCTATTTTTCTCTCATCCACGTAGATATTTGCTGATGTGGCTTGGCTAAGACAAGCTGAGGTGTATTATTATACCTGCTCTCAACATCTTGTATTATCTGTTTCTGGACATGTTACCTGTTAATTAGCCAGGCTATGGTACTTTCCACCGTACTTACAACCCTCTGATTATAATCATGTGGTCCTACAACAAACCTGCATACTTTGTCAAAGTTACTATCTAAAATCCAAACTTATTGTACTCCCACAAATATATATGCAAATGGACCCTACCTTTATAAACCTAAATTTACATACTTATCCGCGAAGGCGCGCGACCTTCACTACAAATGGAAGGAGGCACAAGTAACATTGCAAGATGTAGAGTTCTAGCGCCTACGTTCTGTCGAGTCGATCTATTGAGCTGTTGATGCCAAATAATTGCTAATACAAGGCAATGCTCCAAAAGGACAGAAGAACTCCGTTGCAGCACCATCGGATGATCGGACCATGGCTTGATACATGAACTTAAAATAAATGGCATCATATCATCAAATAACAGTGAACTCAACTGTAAAACCTTACAGTTTGCCCCAGAAACCATAAAATGGACAGAAAACATGGCAGGTTGGGGGCAAGTATGGTAAACACACTTACTTGTGCACCCTATAAGCTGACACCGTCATACAGAAGTAGTAAATTTGTATTGTATGGGACTAAACAAAATGATGTCAAAAGTAGAAATGGCTATATATATCCTGCAATGCACCAAACTGAACTACAGTATCGTAAACACAAAGAAAATGCTTCTTTGGTAACAATGATCGTTTTCCATGATATAAATGGATAGTATACAGTATATGGTCCTTCGACTATGTCGTGATATTTGCCCTGTTTACCTAGATTTTTTGTTTACAGAACGTATATGGGCTAATGTGCATGCAGATAGGTCTTCCTGTTAGAAAACCTCATCATGCAACAAGCTTCCAGAAAATTAAACGTTGGACTATTATTCCATTATCCAAGACCTGGATATGTACTCCCTAAGTCCATAAAAGAATGCAGTTCTCACATTTCGAGAAGTCAAACAGTTATAAAAAAGTACTAACACTCATGAATCAAAATAAATACCATAAGATTAATTATAGAATATATTTTTATAAATTTATTTGGAGACATAAATACTAATACTATTTACTATAAACTTGGTCAAACTTGAGCTAGTTCGACCGACACGTTTACCATAATTGCATTCTTTTGTGGACGGAGAGAGTATATAGTAATATATCAAAAGTTGCAAGGAGACAAGCTACTCAAATGGCTTTCAAAACAACCAGACTGAGGAGATACGTGATGCACAAATCATTCCCAAAAGATCATGTTAAAAGAGTAATAACATAGTAATTTCTAAAGAACTACATACAGCAATTTCTAGAGAACTCTAATTGACGTTAATGAATTTTAAAACCAAGACAAAGAAAACAAAAGAACCTCCCAAGCATATTCTCCTTTTTTTTGTTTGTCTGGATGTCTCCCGCACGCACCAGGGGGGGGGCACCAGGGGGGGGGGGTTGTCTTGGATAGCGTGTGTGAACAGAACTGTTTTTAGCGCCTACATTGATAACCATGTTGAAAGTGCCAACAATATACCCATAGCTCCCAGACCATACATCACAACAGTGTCAGTATTCTTTCCCTCCAGCTGTTCAAGCAGAACTTCAGTCCATCCATGAGGCGTTAATTGCGCCTCCTGCATGTTGCAATTTGTAAAGTATTAGCATCTCAAAACTTTCTTTTTTCGAGACAAAGCTTGACAGTCATCAGAACTATAGAAAGGAGAACAATAATAGCATAAGAGAATTAGAACAAGACCGTCTAGGATACTCAATGATTCAAACCAAGTAGATCTAGATGCTAGCACCGCTATTTTAGCTCTCTCAAAACTTACTCAAACTAGCATTCACCTTTTCTATGTTTGATCTTCTTGGGGTAGCTCTGTCCTTTAACATGAAATGATCATCAAGATTATCTCCGACGGACAAGGGAGTTTCATAGTCATGTGTAGCCAAGAAACCTGTGTAGGCTGAATCTGTGTGGAGAGTCTTCATGACTGATCCAAAGAAATTTGTCACAGGCACCTGATCAATGACAGAAAATAAAGAGAAAAAGATTTGTGTGAACAAGAGTGGTTAATTAGAATCCAGAAATATATACTGTCTCATTACCTCATTTAAGGGCCGCTCATAAAGATCCATTCGATAATACGCAGTAGACATCAGCATGGAAGGATTGTATGAGGTGAAAAGACTGCAGCATACGAAATGAGAAGGCTATCAAAATACAATATGAACATATACATTGTTTCTAGAATAACATAGTTGAATGTTACCAAAGTTTAGCAGCAGAATTTCATGATAGATTCCCAAAGGTAAGTAAAATCAACATAAACAATGTTCGAGCATGCGATAAGAATAGTAATTGGTGGGCTGATCTTTACTACTGTGTACATAATACAATGACGGGCAGCTGTTTCTGCCTGTTTGAGAAAGAAAATAACAGTAATTTGTTTGACAGTTTACGGTGGCTTCTTTCAGAAGTTATTCTAAAGAGTTGCATACCCATCTATGACCTGTAGTGCCCATTTTCATATTTTGTCGTGCTTGATGTAAAAAATTAGATGCTATGCTTATGTCCCACAATACAGGATCCAACGTAACCACAGACTAGCAGATTTGAGAAAATTTGCCAGTTGGCAGCAGTGGATTTCAATTTCTTATGTGGTACCAAAGATAGTGTGCCGACATATCCCTTCTATTGACATCACATGCAAATCTTCAAATGGCACAACAGACTCAACATCTCATCTTAATGCAAAATGAGCCAAGCGTTTGGATTCAATGCACATCCCAATAAGACCTAAAAGTGGCATAACACATTCCTCATGGAAAAGTTTTATCTTACAAAAAACATGTGAGAACATTAAGTTTGGAATACAGCAGTTAAAAGTATTTATGGATCAATATGCATAAGATCAGCAACACTGTTTAAAGTTTGTTTTACACTTGTACCTGTTCAGTGAGGCATTGCTATACATGTTCAGTTTCTCAAAGAAAGCAAGTGTATAATAGGTAAACCTATCCACAACAGAAACACCTATCTGCCACAAAAATAGATCAGATTGATCAGCTTGATGAAAAGTACTTAAGCCAAAATGAAGTTATAGAGAATATCTGTCAAAACTGTAAATGGAAAGGATGTTCTCACATCTGAATCAAGATGGTGAGAATATGAGTTTTCACCCTTCATGCTACTACCAATCGCCAAAACACCAGGTGATTGAAGCTGCAGATATTAAATATGTCAGGTATGGCTACATACATAGGTATAGCATTTACATACAGAAAATGTGTATCTGTGCCACATCTTGTCTAAACCTAGTAGCCTACAGTAATATGATCTAAATTGCCATGGCCCATATTTATATTTGTTGGAATGTGAGTGTCTTAGGCCCATGAGGCTAGGCCCATGTGGCCCATGTATGGTTACCTATCAAGCTAGGTTTTCCCCTCCCCTTCCCAGCCACCGCCCCTTCTGGCTGGCGCCGCCGCCGCCACCTCCATGGCCGGCCGGCCTCCTCCTCCCTCCCCCTACTACTTCCATGCCTTCCCACCTCTACCCTCCACCTCCTGGGCGCAAGTTGCTCCTGCTGCAGCCCCCCAGCCACCTCCTGTCGCCGTTCTTCTTCCCGCCGGCCCGGGTGCGGACGCCGCTGTGGCTGGCCACCCAGTGCCACCAGCAGCCGCCGTCGCCCTCACGGCCTCACCCACGCGACTCGCGGTCGCGCCTCCCCACCCCACTCGCGGCTCCCTGCCCCACTCAGCGACCAAGCGCAATGAAGACTCCCCCGGTGGGCCGCGACCTGGAGGCGGCCGTTCCCGCGGCCCCTGCTGCGGCGGCGGCGGAGCAGAAGACGGCCCCCGCGGCGAAGAAGGTGGCGGAGGAGGAGGACCCGCGCCTGCGCTGGGCGTTCGTGCGGAAGGTCTACGCGATCCTCTCCCTGCAGTTCATCCTCACCGCGGCCGTCGCCGCCACGGCCTGCCTCGTGCGCCCCATCCCGCGCTTCTTCCCCATGCTCAAGTACAGGGAGAAGCACCCCAGGAACCTCGTCCTGCTCGCCCTGTTCACGCTCTGCTGCAGCCTCAGCATCGCCGTGTCCGCGTCCACCACTCTCGGCACTGTGGTTCTGCAGGCTACCATCCTCACAGCTGCTGCTGTTCTGGGGCTGACCGGCTTCACCTTCTGGGCTGTCAAGAGGGGCTACGACTTCAGCTTCACCTTCCCATTCCTGTTCACCAGCCTCCTGGTGCTTCTGGTGTACCTCCCCATCCAGCTCTTCTTCCCGCTGGGAAGGGTGGCCATGACCATCTACGGGTTCCTGGCCACCCTGGTGTTCTCGGGCTTCATCGTCTACGACACCCACATGCTGCTCCAGCGCCACACCTACAACGGGCCGCCACCGTCGCGACCATGCCTTTCCGATTCCAGTTCCCGGCGCCTCAGTCGCCGCCGCCAGGCCGCAGCCCCAGCGCCGCCGTCGCCGGTCCAAGCGCGGCCGCGGGCGCGGGGGGCCCAGACGCCTTGGCCTACTCCTTCAGCACCACCGCCAGCCCTCCGCCCGCAGTTCCTCCTGCCGCAGGGCTGCGATCAGCCAGTCCTGATTGGATCGCCGACTCGGGCGCCACTTTCCACACCACGCCCGATGCGAGTCTACTTTCTTCTCTCCGTCCTCCCCACCCTTCCTGTCCCTCTTCCATCATGGTCGCCAATGGCACCTGCATTCCTGTCTCCTCCGTGGGCACTGCCAGTTCCTACGGCTCCTTTCATATCCCTGATGTTCTTGTGGCTCCCGGTATAGTTCACAACCTTCTCTCTATTCGCCGTTTCACCACTGACAACTCTTGTTCGGTTGAGTTTGACCCCTCTGGCCTCACCGTGCGGGATTTGGCCTCTCGGGTTCCTCTGCTCCGATGTAACAGCACTGGGCCTCTCTACACCCTTCGGTTTCCGGCGTCTGTTTCACCTTCTTCGCCTTCCTCGGCGTCTGTTTCACCTTCTTCACCTTCCTCAGCCGCTTTCGCCGCCACTCCTTCCTCCACCTCCGTGGTACCCTAGGCTACGGGATGCTCCTCGGCCGGTCCCCCACTACCGAGCTGGTTGTCTACACCGACGCTGACTGGGCGGGCTGCCCGGACACCCACAGGTCCACCTCCAGCTACGCTGTCTTCCTCAGCGGCAACCTTGTCTCTTGGTCGTCCAAGCGCCAGCCGGTGGTCTCACACTCCAGTGCTGAGGCGGAGTACCGTGCCGTTGCCAACGACGTGGCCGAGGCCGCCTGGCTCCGCCAGCTCCTGGCTGAGCTTCACCGCCCTCTCGCCAGGAGCACGCTCGTCTACTGCGACAACGTCAGTGCGGTCTACCTCTCCACCAACCCCGTGCAGCACCAGCGGACGAAGCATGTGGAGATCGACCTACACTTCGTCTGTGACCGTGTGGCCATCGGCGACGTCCGGGTCCTTCACGTCCTGACCACCTCCCAGTTCGCGGACATCTTCACCAAAGGCCTCCCATCCTCGACCTTCACCGAGTTTCGCTCCAGACTCACCGTCACCAGTGGCTAGTTGCGTCTGTGGGGGGACGTGTGTGTGGTCTTTCTTCTTTCTTGTTCAGCCTGGAACTCCGCTGCGCCGGTAGTTCAGACTGCGGGGGGTGTTGGAATGTGAGTGTCTTAGGCCCATGAGGCTAGACCCATGTGGCCCATGTATGGTTACCTATATAGCTACCCTTCTAGGGTTAGCCCAAATCAATAGAGACTAATCTTCTAGCAATATTACAAGATGCATTTCTACCAGTGAAACGAACCTGCGAAAAGAGAGTAGCAGCTTGGCAGGTATCTACCATTATCAGCAGCTCTTTAAATCTGAAAGACAGATAAAAGAGAATAGGTCAAAACCAACTATTGCAAACTGAAGATGGTAAGGAAGCATTTGATTCTTGAAAATTCATTGATTTTACCTATGGGAATCTTGTATAGTAAAATGTGAAGAAAAAATAAAATAAACTGACAAAGAATAAACCACCTATGCTTCTCCTTCATTTGCTTCACAGCGTCTGCTAAGTCATGGCTCTGAAGCTCTTCAGAATCTTGGAACTTCAAAAATTCATCACCACCATGTCCAGTCATGTACAAAAGTATATGACTTCCTTCATCACTAAGGAGACGCTTCGATCTTGGTACAGCACTTTCATGTCGACCAGTCAAAACTCTCAAGAAATTTTCAACTGTCACCTCATAGCCTCGATAATCGACCTGTCATAGAAAGTAAAAAAGGAGCAAAAATTCAAAGTATTATGATTTTCTAATGTTTTCAAACACTCGGATCAGACAGCATTATGTGCACTTAAGTGAACATTGTGAGGTGCACTGTGTAGTGTTCTTAGACACTACGTACATGTTATGGTTCAGTAACAATATTTACAGAATGCAGAGGTTCACCTCAACATTGTCACCATAGAGATTTAGCTGGTGGTTCTCATTATTGAAAACTTGGGCAGGATAGCTGTTCCTAGGGTTACAGGCCATATCGTCCGCCAACATAAGTATGATTCGCTCATCAGGTATTCCTAATCTCTTAACAGTCCTGAAAGGAAACAAAAGGCAACAATATGGAATAAGTTGTAGACACTAAACAGAGAATAGATTAATAATTCCACATGAAACTAAATTAATGTGATACCTATACAGGGACAATGTATTCGCCATGTGTCGATAATTAAACCTGGGAACGTTAAAAACAATAATGAGTAAGAGTTATGCGCAAATAATGTAAAGCATTATCCACATAGCTGAATGCTACTGTTAGATTAGACTATGAGAACATGACATGCATCCGAAATGGCGATATCTCTAATCTCTAACACGATTAAGTCACCTACAACTGAACAGACATGCAAAACTGTATCTATCTAGATCAATACTGTGTTCAAGAACTTTTGACCTTGTTAGGTTGGTTAATCACAACTGAACTCACATAGTTACTCAAAGCACTTGACTTTTGAAGCATGATTATTCTTAACCTGCGACAAAATGGCAGATCTGTTGTTGGATTATCCCTCATTGAGAACAACTGCCAAATCATTCTAGATTTTTGTAATAAATCTCAGGTATTGCAGCACAAACAGTAAACCAATACTACGCGGCCCATTTGGGTTCACTGAGTTTGAATGCTTTTCCAGCATCTGAGCAGCCGAGCAGGCATGCTCAATAGTGCTCCTTTAACGATGTCGTGGACTCGTGGTTGTCTAATGGTTACAAGGAATAGGTCAGATGCTTCCAATGACAGGGGCAGCAGGCGAGTAAATAGTAGAATAAAATGGAATTGGACTTTCCACTTTTCAAGCCATGAATCTTATCTTGGTCTGGTGGGCTTCACTGAATTGATTGGAATTGTTGTTTTAGTTCTAAACAGAGCCAAACAGACTGCCCAAACAATATGATTCTGAATCCACCAAATTCCAGAGATCCAAACGAGCTCTTAGTTGGAAGTTTGAGAAGCTAATGCTCTCTCTCGCTGTTGTGTGTTTTCTTACTATCAGCTCCACCCCAACCAGATCGTTCAATGATCCATGCAAACAACTACCGCTACCGGTACATGCAAATGCGAACTTCGATTCATTATCTATGGGATAGAGTTCCAAAAACCACACACTAATTAATACACAGTATCATTTGTGTGATCCGACACCAATTAGATGTCACATGAGCACATGACAAGCTCTCTGACCAGCGCCGTGAAATCAATACAACTTCACTAAGGGCATGTTTGGATACAAGAGCTAATTGCTAGCTAGCTAAAAATTAACTAAAATTGCTCTAGTGCATCAAAACAGGAGAGCTCATAGGTGGGCTAATTTTTTAGCCCAATTTTCAACTAGTAGTTAGCCAAGTAGCTAGACAACCATAGCTAATTTGGGCTAATTTTTAGCCCAGCTAGTAATTAACCATGTGTATCCAAACAGGCCCTAAGCCGCGCCCTATTTAGTATTCTACTAGTCCCTCACACGAAACCCGCCGAAGTTATGCCTACGCAGTAGGATAGAACCGGATTGGATCCCCAGCCACAGCCAGCCAGGCAGGGGCAGACGAGGAGGATGAAGAGGGCTCACCAGAAGCGGGAGGTGCACACGAGCACGGCCCAGTTGTTGTTGTGCATCGCGTCGGTGGACGATGACGCCGCCGCCGCGGCGGTGGCAGAGGAGAGGAAGGCGAAGAGTAGCGCCGTCACGATGTTCAGCGCGGGAGGGTGCCGCGAGGACCCCGGGCTCCGTCTGACGAACGCCATGACGGCGCCGGCGAAGGGGGGCGTGCGAGGCTGGGGACTGGGGGAAGCTGCTGGTCGGGGGAGATCAAGGAGGGGGAGCTCGCCGGGGCCGGCGACGAGAGGCGAAACTGGAACTGCGCGGCGGACCGGCCGGGAGGTGGGAAGAAGGCCCAACTCCAAGAGGACCGGAAACGGTGGGCCTCGAGTAAGTAAGCACCGAAGCGGGCTGGTAGAAGGAGCGCGAGCGGCCCGTGTTGAGAAGGGAGCGTGGAGCGTCTCGTCCTCGCCGGGCAGCAGGTGGCCTGGGCCGGCTCGCACGACCACACGAAATCGGACGCGTGATTTGCTTTGCTTTTGATGGATCGGGCGTGTTTGCTTGGAAGCCTCCCACTCCCAGGCATTTGGTTCAACGCCAAAATTCGGTTACTAAAACTTGGGCAAGCCAAAATTTTGGTAGCCATTTGGTTGGCTACCAAAATTTATCAATACCTCACAATTGACATGCCAAATCAATGGCAAATTTTTTTTGCCCATGCCAAAACTTACAGCTTGTTTGTTTAGACTGAAAATAAGCGGTTGAAAGTACTGTTAGCTGATTTATGTGAGAGAAAAACATTGCTGGCTAGCTAAAAATAAGCGGCTGAAAGCTCAAACGAACAGGCTATTGGGTATGGCAAATTTTGGTAGCCAACCAATCGCCTAGTCCGGTCATTCACAAAAATCAAAGCCGGAGCCATGCCAAAGAGGCACTAAGGCCTCATCTGTCCTAGAAAAATGGGAATTCAGTTCAAATTTGGGCTAGATCCTAGGAACTCCTAAGCACATTTTTTTTAAAAGCTGATCAAGAATTACAGATTGAAAAATGAAAACGGTCCAGATGTTCGTTCGCTGGACCTACACAAAATTTGCAGCATGTGAAACATAGACTTGAATTATATATGATCTGCCTCCATACAATGCATCGTCCCCTAGTTTGACGAAACTTTTAGAGAGCTCTACTACAACTACAGTATCACTAGTGGATCTGAGACAATCGGCTCATCGCCGTTTGTACAAGCACGGTTTCAACTGGGGCCAGTCGATGCTCTCTGCCACCTTACATTTTTCCTGCAGGGGCATGGTGAGCCACTGAATTCAGCATGAAGGCCAAGTGGTCTATAGGTAGTTAAGGTAGTAAAAACTGAAACTAACCTTTTTCCTGAAGTAGAACAGAATGAACATTTTATTTTTCACATCCTGCAGAAAGGATACCAACAGCCAATTAGAAAGTATCATCAGAATCATCTATTATCAAGCAAATGAAGTGTAATCTTTCATCAATAAAAAATGCACTGTATATCAGAAATTATGAATGTGCCAGAATGGAAGGGACTGAACAAATTTCTAGTCTATTACAGAGGTTCACATGTATGTAAAACATGGCAATCGCAAATCAATGCAAATGTTTCACAAACCAGCATTGCATACCAACTCCACAAATAGCAGTTAATGAACTAGTTAGTTCTCAGGTGTATTGCAATGATGCAACGAGCAGAGCTCTCACAGTCATAATCTAATATTACTCAATACATTGTAGCCACATAGCGCCACCATATATTAGATAACCCAGCTATTTTCATTCTACAGGATATAATGTCTGTGATGAACTGATGATACAATATAGTTGTGCCTGTCATATGGTATTTACTGCACCACACAAACCATAACAAAAAATAAACCAGGAGAAAACAATGAACGGAATGGATCATGCAAGCAAGATATATTAATTCAGTCAAAAACTGCAACTCTGCAAGTGAACCAAAATAACAAATTGAAGAAATTCACATGCAAGCATTTGAGGTGCTCTTTAAGCATTTGAGGTGCTCTTTTATCAGGCCATGAATGATTCTTATATAGGTAGTAGATGGAAATGTTGCAGCAATAGAGGCGGAGCGTGTTTGTCCTCTCAAGGAGGCTCGGAGAATTATGTCAAATAAATTAACTCTTACTTGATTTTCCTGATCAGACACCCTTCATATATATAGGGTTGCCCATTAGGCCATTAAAACATATTCAAGCTTTAAAACCAATCTCAACTAACCTAATAAACCAAGGCTAACTAATTTCCTAACAATTAGCTAACTTAACTTCCAATCCGACTCTATCTCTAAGAGCAACTCGAACAACCTCTTTATATCCTGCCTAATTGATAGGAATAAAGATTTTGGTGAAAATACCCTCCAGCAGCTTCTTTAATTAGATCTCCAAATATAGCAATCCTTTATTCCGGATTTCTCGCTAGCTAAAGATGGAGAGCAGGCTGGCTCTCTATAGTGCTTACAAGATATAGACAAGCTGTTGGAGGGTGAAAAGATATAAAGAGCGATTTTTATTCAAAAGGCTCTCCGAATGATGATTTAGAGAGTGAGTTTAAGAAAGACTCTTGGAGATATTCTAAACATGCCTAATGCTTGCTGATGTGATTCTTGCATCACCGATATTGTGGAAACAGGAAGGCATCCACAACAGGGCCATATGATCGATCTTACATATACAATTCTGGAGACTGGAAAGTAGATTGATCAGGTCCATACAGAACCAATGCTAGTTAGCACCACATGTTTCAGTACTTGCAGGCGCTTATGGTATATACAACTACTTCATAATAATATATCAAATTAAGAACTCAGGTGAAAAAACATACAAACCTTTGAAACAAGCGAAAAGCCAAGCTGGATAATGGCTTTAGAAAACTTTTCAGGATCAGCACCTCCGTTGTTTGGGTCTAGCCTACTTCGCACTTCAGCAATAACAAGCCAACCACTGCATAAACAAATCTATATGAAACCAAGAAGTAGCCCTTTGCAATAAGAGATGCAGCAGCTAAAGGTTAAGCAAACCTTGGCTTGAGAACCCTATTTGCTTCCTCTAAGTAACTTGGATAGTTGATTCCCATCAAAGAAAGACAAAATATTGCAACATCTATAGAGGATGGCTCCAATGGAGTCTGCAGAGATGCCCAAAAAAAAAGAAGGAAGAAGTTTAGTTCAATTAATTATTTGCGCACTAGTCAAAGATTCAGTGGCCATTTTATTCAGCTTGGCTACTCCTAGGTTCACACTGGAAAAAGGCAAAATATATAATGGAAGAACAGGAGATCTCTTTGGACAGTCTTTTCTAATAGAGAAGTCGTATGTCTTAAAATTAGTTCAACACTAGGATCATGAGGAAATATTGGATGTTGTTAGGAATCAATCTTTTTCTAGGAAGAGGGTGGGGGGGTAGGAACATAGGAACTCATTTGATGAAGTGAAGACTAAAACCTACAGGATACTCATCAACGAACAACGAAGAAGGGTTTAGGGTCATCTGACACTTTCCTACAAGTTAGTGAATGCGACACTGATACAATTATGTCATATTAAAGAATACATAAAACTAAGTTTTTGCTTAATCGATGCACATTACCTCAAAGAGACTACATTATCTTAGCTAAACTCATCCATCAAAACTAAATATTCAATTAAGCTAGCTTTTACCAAAAAATAAAAATAGAATATTAACATCAAGGAAATATAGTTCTAGAAATTCTTTATTCATGTAAGAACATAGAACAATGGTAGACAAAATGTTCAACTGCAACTCTGCAGGTTCATAGAAAATAAGTAGAGCTGAAATGGTCTTGTACAAAAATTGAAAAATATTGTCAAAATATGGATTATTCTTGCTCATACAATAAACCCCTGCGATGTTGTTCTCAACCATTACCAAGAATCATGCAAAAACCATAAGGATGGCAAAGAACCACTAGGAAAATGTTTAGCAAACTAACATAAAGGACAGATAGCTAACAGTGCAAAGCATAAGAAAGGTATTATGCAGCTTGTAGCCAGTGCTTACATGAGCCATATCACAAGCAATCACTGAAGGATCATCTGAAACAAGATCAATGGAGAAAACCTTGTTCTTCACACTTTTTGCAACTGTGGCATTGCCTGGGAAATATGAATAGTATTCTCATAGTTGTGCCAAGGAAATAAAAAGATGTAACAGGGAGGAAACTTGCAAGAAACACCAGCTACAGGACAATAAGATTAATCTTACCACAGCCAAAATCAGCAACAGTCCATGATACATTGTGACTCTTCAACCAATTGATTATTACATTCACTGGCTGTTCAGGCCAGTGTGACATCTGCTCTTGATATCCTGTATGATACTAAGGGAGAAACGTGAATTCAAGTACGTAACCTCATGGTTAATTAGTTTCTTGAGTGAATCCTTTTTTGTATGATAATCACAGCACTAAATTTTTGAGACGGAAATATGAAATGCACAAACCAAATCATATTAAAAAAAATAAAGGATAAAACAAATACAATGAGTCTGGTATACATGACTGTTCGAGAAAAAAAAATCTGGTATACATGATGAAAAAAGCTATAAAAATGGCACTGCACTTGTGGTTTTCAGGAGATCAATTATGCACAATACATCCACACAAAGCCCAATTTTTTGTTAGGTAGAAACAATGCTTCAGCCCAACAAACCGAATGACCACAGATAGCGCTTTACAAACTCTGGCCAATACTCAGCAAAGTTGGCTTATAATGCTCTCTTTATTGGGGGTGGTTTCTTTTGAGCCATGGGAACTTATTTGGAAGACTTGGGCTCCTAGGAGGTGCCAATTCTTCATTTGGTTAGTTGCACATAGGTGCTGGACAACCGATAGGTTGGCCCATCGGGTTTTGCCTCACCCCGACCATTGTCCTCTGTGTTAGCAAGAGCCTGAGACTATCCATCATATCCTATCAGGTTGCATCTTCTCCAGGTACATGTGCTCACTCCTATTCTGTTGTTATGGTTTGCTGAATTTTCCACCTATGGCTGGTGGTTGAGGACTGTTGCCTTGGTGCCCAGGGGCATAAAAGGAAGTCCCAACACATTGCTAACCATGGGGGCATGGACTTTGTGTAAGCACCGCAACGACTGTGTGTTCAATGGGACTATCCCGAGCATTCAGCTTATTTTTCAACAGATTTTGGAGGAGGCACACCTCTCAGGCGCTAGAGGTTAGCCCATTTGGAGGCCGATGCCAGATAATTGGCAGGCCCATTTAGTGTTTGGCTGGGTCGTTTGTTTATTCTTTCAATTCAAAGACACATATTGCATTGTTTGTGAGTGCGTTATATACTCTGTTTCTTCTTAATGCAATGATACACAACTCTCCTGCATATTCGAGAAAAAAAATGTGATGGCAAGATGAAATCTTTCTTTTAGTATTAGCGGATACTGGTATTAAAGCAAGAAGGAATAAAATAATAACGTACCACATCAAAAAGATTAGGGTCATTTTTGAAGTAGTCAAACGCATCCTCTCCACTGAGAAAGATAAAGAATATATATGTGAAAATGTGAATGAAATGTGAAAAAGTGAAGCTCTGCTGTCTATGGATTCCAAGGTCTAACAGACCTTTTTAGGAATTCAGTACAGTATGCTTTACTAATGATAAGGCAACCAGCATATAAATTCACATGAGGAAATTGTTAGCATTAGCAAATGACATAAAGTAGGAGGAAACGAGACACAATATCACTATCATTATTTGTAGAGAATAGGACCTAACAAGACAGCCAAGTATGTATTGTCTAAAGATTGTCATATGCAATCACAGAAAGTATAGCATTCAAGCCATACAAGACACAAAAAATCAACCAAAAACAAGTGTGATGTGCAGAAAATGCGAACCTGCAAGTGTATAGCTTCTCGTTTAACATTCTGAAATGGCCACCAGATAACCTTGCACGCATCTAAGATGTCAGCAAATAACAAACAGATTAGTTAGTTCACAGAAAACAATGAAAGTATGAAACAAAGACAAACTCTATGATGAAGCCATATAGATGCAAGTCAGGTTAAAGTGTTTAACAACTCCTGCCATCAAGAATTCACAGTTCGCTAAATTTATCAAGTAGAACCAAATGAACACCAACTGCGATTTTTTTGTGCAAACTGGAGCAATGCACTAAGATACAGCAATGCACAGAGCATGGGGCTTTCCTTCATTTAGCTATGCTTTTTTTAATCCTGCAGCTTGTCATAATCAGAGATGCAAAAAGGACTACCAAGCACAGTATCACAGAACTGGCCGCCATATACTATATAAAAACACTAATACATTAATCACATAAAGCACACTTGTTAACAATGGCGTCTCACATACATAGATTTTTGTTGTCCCCAATAAGAAGGCGAGGGATTCGATATAGTTTGCAACCCAAACCCTCTACTGCACCACTGAACACTCCCTCCAATCCAGTCATCCGGATAAGATATAGTTTGCAACCCAAACCCTCTACTGCACCACTCAACACTCCCTCCAATCCGGTCATTCGGGTAAGGTAAATTACCTTGTCGAGTAGGCTCGAGGTGTTGCCTCTCTTCGGCATGGCGGCAGCCTGGCCAGAGATGAACTTGCGCCGCCGCTTGACCGGTGGGGACGCCGGCGTTGGGGGCTCAGCCGCTGGAGGAAGCCCCTTCTGCGAGGAAAGCTTTTTGCGGTTCCGCACGCCACCTCGCCGGCGCCGCTTGCGGCCGGCGGCGGCCGACTCTTGCGGTGGATCCATGGGAGCGGGAGAGGGCTGCGCGAGCCGCAAGGATTGTCCGAGTTCCGGGTCGGGCGGCTGACGTCGTGGCCCGCTATCAGCCTAGGGCCTGTTTGGTTCGGCGGGGTTGGATAAAGTTTAGTGCCTGTTTGCCCAGAGGTGTTAAAAAGTTTAACGAATATTGTAGCACTTTCGTCTCATTTGACAAAAAGTTTCTAATTTTAGACTAATTATGCTTAATAGAGTCGTCTCGTAAATTACTCCTAATTTGTGCCGACATACATGCAATTAGTCTACATTTAGTACTCCATGCATTTGCTGCAACATTGATGTGATGTGAGTTAAACTGAATGATTCAGAAACCAAACGGGGTCTTAGTCTGTGTCATATCTGTCGTTGACCGTGCGGTTTTCGGATACTAATTAAAAAACAAATTACATATTCGCGAGACGAATTTATTAAGCCTAATTAATCCATCGTTAACACATTTTGTTACTATAGCAATTAGTGCTAATTATAGACTAATTAGTCTTAAAAAATCGTCTCGCAAATTATTCTCACCCTATATTTTTAGTTTCATAAATAATTTATATTTAGTACTCCATGCATATGTTCAAAGATTCGATGTAATGGAGACTAAAGTTTAGTAATGGGAACCAAACAGGCCCTAAGCTAGCCTGACACGGGGTGATGAAGCTCACAGCAGGGGCGCACACCGCCACCGCCCCGCTGCAGCTGCCGCTATGACTGCGCGCAGAGCCGTCGCCACACTCCGGTCAAGTCTGTGTGAATGGGAGTTGCCGAGTGGTGGGAGGCTGGGACGCTGGGGTGCGGGACACGATGCCAACTTAACGAGGGTTGGGAACGAGCCGTAGCTCGGTCGGCATTGGCTTCCAGCGGTCGGTCGTGAGTTCGAGCCCCATCGGAGTTTTCCCTAAATATTTTTAGATGCCCACCGGGGTTTTCCCCAAATATTTTTAGATAGTCTTACGTGATACGTCACAATTGTCAGGGTGACATGCCCATCACGTATGAAGTCTAGGTGACTTTAGATACCTCTCAGCCACATGTAGCCTCACAATAGTCAGAGTGACATGCCCATCGTGTATAAAGTCTGGGTGACTTTAGATACCTCTCAGCCACGTGTAGCCTCTTTGTATAGGTGTAGGTCTAGCATGCGCACTAGGGGTGTGTGTGAGTCTATGTATGTGGTGGTGTGAATTGTTGCGTGAGTTCAGATACTACCTTGTACCTGAAGAGTTGAGGAATCGAAAAAAAACTTAACGAGGGTTTTACCTGTGTATCATTAAGAAAGTTTACAATTGTTTACAAGCCACTAAAAAATTCGGGTGCCACTGTCGAACATACTCCCTCCGTCCCAGAAAAAGTGTCGTTTTAGGTTTTTCAGACATCGTGTTTGACCGTTCGTCTTATTCAAAAATTTTGTGCAAATTATGAAATAAATAAATCATTATTGAAGTATCTCTAATAATAAAATAAGTCATAACAAAATAAATAATATTTATTAAAAAATTTTGAATAAGACGAACGGTCAAACACGATGTCTGAAAAACCTAAAACGACACTTTTTCTGGGACGGAGGGAGTATTTGCCATGCATGTCATTTCGTTGACTTTAGCTGTTAATGGTGTTAAAATACAGTGGGAAAAGTCTAAAATACACTCGCCTCGCTAACCAAATGTCATCTAATGGAGATAGCTGCGATATGCAAAGTTTAACAGGGGGTTATTGAGTAGATTCACAAGACACATGATACAGTGAACTGATAATATAGAAAGACGAGGGCTAAACTGCAAAGAGACCTTCTTCAACCTTCAGCCATGGCTGACTGTGCAAGCGCGCAGGGGAGGGGATGCTCCGGCCGGGCAGGGGTTGGCTCGGCTCCGGCGGCCGGCTGTGCTTGGGTGTGCTGGTGGGGTCATGGCCGGCGATGATTGGCCGTACTGGTGGGCTCAACTCCGGCCGCCGGCCAGCCTGGCAAGGGCACTCCAGTACGGCACGGCGTGACGACACTGCGGCGCCTTTCGCGGCCGAGGACGGGGCGCACCGGCTGCGCGTGACCGCATGGGATGTGGGAGAGAGGTCAGTGACGGCAGAGGAGGGCGGGAGAGGGCGAGCGTGCCGCACCCCTTGTCGCCTCAGCCGACGGCCATGGCGCAGGCAGTGGAGTTCGCCGGTGGCTCCGACATGGGTGCAGTTCGGAGGATGGTGTTTGGGGGCGCGAGGATGGGCGGCGGGCGCGGTTCGGAGGAACGACGGCGACGCAGAGCTCAGCTCGGCGGCCATGGTTGCTGCTCCGCACGCCGCGCACGAGAGCGGGGAGGAAGAGAGAGCGGAGCCGGCGGTCGTGTGGGCGTCGTTGATGGTGGCGTACGGGCCCACGGCGAGGACGCGAGGGAGTGACAGACTCATTTTGTTCGCTGGGAGTTCCGGTTAAGGGTATGGTTTCCGCTCCGGCTACGACAGCAGCTTTTACCAAAAGAGTCAGATAAATGAGACTTTTTCCCTGTGTGCCATTATAAAAGATCGCAATCCCTTGTGTGTCTCTGGAAAAATTCAGCGGTCTTCAGCGCCACTACTCCAACTTTTTCGTGTCCTCCATGCCACTTCCGTCAGTTTGGGTTCTAACGCCGTCAAACTGCACGTGTGAAAAGACGAAAATACCCTTAAGTCTAAATATGTTATTAATTTTTTTAAGCATCTTAACGACTTCAAATGAAAAAAACTCAAAACTAGAAAGTTGTAGATCTTGTCGAGATCTATAATTTTCATATAAAATTTATTTTCATTTAATTCCGTAAAAAAATATGATTTGATATGATTAATATATCTTAGAAAAATTATTTTTTTGCGGAATTAAATGAAAATAAATTTTATATGAAAATTATAGATCTCGACGAGATCTACAACTTTCTAGTTTTGAATTTTTTTATTTGAAGTCGTTAAGATGCTCAAAAAAATTAATAACATATTTAGACTTAAGGGTATTTTTGTCTTTTCACACGTACAGTTTGACGGCGTTAGAGCCCAAATTGACGGAAGTGGCATGGAGGACACGAAAAAGTTGGAGCAGTGGCGCTGAAGACCGCTGAATTTTTCCAGGGGCACACAGGGGATTACGATCTTTTATAATGGCACACAGGGAAAAGTCTCATAAATCCTACCAAACAGTTTACGATAAAAAAATGATTTTGTAAGAATAGTAAGGAGCCGGAGCCCTTTCCAGATTAATTAGGAGCTGGAGCCAAAATTAAAAAAAAAAAAGACTCTTCGTCAAGTGCTCTAAACTCCTTCGGAGAAGCACTTGAAGAAGCTCTCCCAAACAGGTGTCAGGATCACCCGTGCTTCGTTGTGTGCGTCCGTTGTATGCGCTTATGGTGAGCTGATAGCTAAATAGATCGTCCCTTTAAGCATATGTGTGTGACTGACACAATTAAGCGACTGTACTTTATGTAATATATTGTGCGAATCCATAAGTAGGTCAGCTTGCCAGTAGTAGCTGATGGTGAGGTGTCCTCTAAAAACAGTACAACTAGTTTGACAATGAAGAAATACGATAATGCTCGGCCACGGCGCCCGCTCCCCCCATAGCGCACGCCACCCGTCCAACGAACCAAGGCCGGTGCTGCGGGGGTGGTGGTGCTCGCACGCCTCCGCTGGTGGTGCTCACGCGTCTCCGCTTGCTGTCGGATTCCACCCCGACGACTGGAATTAACTAGTCCTGGCCTTCCCATCTCCTATGTTGCAAATGTATGTTTCAAATATTTTAATGGTATATTGCAATTGTTATATAGGGATGTTATAAAAGTAGATTGGGATGTTGCACATGTTGCATATTTGACAAGTGTTTTCAAAGATATGTTGCAAGCTTTGTCCAAAATGTGCAGTAAATGTTTTTATGTGGATGTTGCATATGTTTCACATACATGTTGTAAGTGTTTTATCTGGATGTTGTGTATGTTTCACACACATGTTGCAAGTGTTTTATCTGGATGTTGTATATGTTTCACACATATGTTGCAACAGTATGTTTCGAATGTTTCGTTTGTGTCTGACTATGTTGCATCCAATGTTTCGTGTTGCAAGTGTTTCACGTGGGCACGATATGCGATGGGCGCACGGCCTGGGCGTCGAGGAACGGGGGCGCAGCGAGCTGGGGGCCGGCGCTCGGATCCCGCCCATGCGGAGAGGGAGGAGGGGACCATGGGGAAGGAGCGGAGCGCAGCGATGGGGGCAGGGTGCGCGTGTGAGGCGGGGCAAGGCAGATGGGGGCAGGCTACGCGGCTGTCCGGACGCGAGGAGTGACGGGCGCAGCGTCGAGGGCAGGGTGCGCGTGTGAGTCGAAACGAGACGGATGGAGGCGGGCTGCGCGGGTATCCGGACACGCGCGTCGGTCTGGACATCCGGACGCCGGCCATGCTCAAAGAAATATCATAATTCATTTAGATCAACACTGATTTGTTCATAGTATATTTAGTTAATATAAACCAAAGACTCGCGTATTTTCTTGACCTTGTATGCCTTTATTATATATCCTCGATAGTGCCAAACCCTGCGCCCTATCGTCGTGTCTGCAATAAGTCAGAGACATGTATTTCGCCTTTTTAAATGGGTTATGCTACAGACCAACCCTCAATATTCTTGATCTCCTATTTTCTCCTTAGTCTTTATAGTGACGTCCTTCGCTGTACTGATGACCTTGCTGAACGTTAACAACATACTCCCTCCGTCGAGAAAAGAATATAATTATGGGAGCTGTGTTGGTCAAAGCAACTCAAGTTTAAATAAGGTTATAGCAAATGATATTAATATTTATGTCTTCAAATAAATTTATTACGAAAATATATTCTACGACTAATCTAATGATACTAATTTTACATCATGCGGGGACGGGGAAGAAAAGTTCGTGGAAGCGGCGGCTGCGGGCTCCCGTGCTGTGAGGCGTGGCGAGGCAGGTGTCGGAGTCCCGCTCTCTGCGTGCTGCTGCTAGGGATCAGCTGTGTCGCGCTCGTCGTCTCGCTGCCACGTCGCGCTTCGCCATCGTTTCGCTGCACCTTAGCACAGCAGCAACCAGTGGGCCGGCTCCGGTGCCACGTCGCGCAAGGCGACCGCCGGCTAGTTCCCCATCGCACCGGATCTCAAAATTGGCGAATTGAGCGGCGTGGTCAAGCGTGCACACTCGGTCGCCTCGCCGTCGTGGCCGGCCGCTCGAGCTTCCCCGCGTCGGGCTGCGCTTCGCCTGGACCCTGACACCAGCGGCCATCCGAAGCTCCGCGCGTCGAGGCGAGGTTGAAAACGGCGACAACCAGGGGAGCGAACTGTCCATCCGCAGTTGCCTTCTTGACCTTGCCCGGCACTGCCCCACCTGCGCCAATACTCTCCTTTGCGCCGCCGAGTCCGACGAACTGCCTGCACGCCAACGCCGCTGGACACCAGCTCGTGCACAACATCAGTGTCCGCATCGTGTCGACACCTCCCGCCTCAGCCACACCGCCGTCCCAACCGCACACCGTAGCCCCAGCTGCACCTCCGTGCCATTGAGCCCGACGAGTCCAGCGTCGTTGAGCCCGACGAGTCCACCGCCGCTGAGCCCGAGTACACAAATCTGAGCCCGAGTACACAAGGATCTGCTCGTCTTCAACATGGCCGAGCTTGTCGAACATCCTGTTCGCTTATGCTGAAATTTGGCTTATGCTAAAATATTGTGAGAGAAAAACACTATTCTATGGCTAGAAAGTAGCTCAAGCGAACAGGGTTGTTAACACCGCCCACTCCAATTGGTTGCTCAAATATTATTATCTCTGTATGGCCTGTAAATCATATAGGCTAGATTGCAGTGTATTGCATCTGAGATAAGAACTGTGGTCTGTGCACAAAAATTTCTCTACTACTTGGTTCGGAGTACAAGGTTGTTTCAATGGCTATTATCAGCAGGGTCGGTGCCACCAGACACTATTTTAGGCCTCGTTTAGTTCCTTTCTCTAAAATTTAATCCTTATCACATCGTATGTTTGACACATGCATAGTGTATTAAATATAGACTAAAAAATAATTAATTACACAGATTGCGACTACTTCGCGGGATGAATTTTTTAAGCCTAATTAGTCCATGATTTGACAATGTGATGCTACAGTAAATATGTGCTAATGATGGATTAATTAGGCTTAATAAATCGTCTCGCAGATTACTGAGGACTTTGTGTAATTTGTTTTATTATTACTATCCGAATACTCTCATGTGACACCCTCATGTGACACCCCTAAACTTTAGCCTCTGGATTTAAACACCACCTAATGTGCAGGGAAAGCAATTGTTGTAATTTTTTATGCATGAACAGGTCAGTATGATGCCCATTTTATTACAGACTCCCAATCGAACACAGTATAACCTACAATAGGAGCAATGCAGTTATTGTAATGCAGGAGTACTATCTACTTGCATGCTGCTGGTGGGTTTTCAGACTCTTTGTTGCTATACTCATATGTTAGAGCTTGGGACTAATTTTTGCCAAGTTTATTGAGGTTGTGTTTAATAGGAGTACCCTGCTTTATTGCATTGAACAAATTTTTTACCATGTACCAAAGCAAGTGATTGGTTTTTATGAACTGGTGAATTGAGGTATAAAAAAACATATGAGTTACTGATTGGTTTGCTGCTTTGCTCATAAGTGAGTATATTAATATCCAAAATAATTTGTTGTTTTGTGGGTTAGCTCTCAAGTTTCCAAACAAACCTTCTTTAAATGGATCATTTTCCATTAACCTTTTCACTCTATTTTCCCCAAATCCCAATATTATATTGCTGGTTGCTATCGACAAGTCCACATCAAGCTCCAACATACCGTACCATGAGGTAATACTGTCAGTGGCAATATTTCGATTTTATTGACAACCAAATTAAATATTAGAACAAGGAAATCATTCTTTTCCTATTTTGATGCTGCTGCTGGCTGCTGCCACATGTTAAGGGGTTTCTATTTCAACATCAGCGTGCCTCTAATGCCAAGTTCTAACATCAGCATGGAAACATTTTTTCTTGATTGGAAAAAATGAAAGAGGAAAAAAGGGGGCTGATCAACACCTTTGCTAAATCATAGAGACCAAGCCCTTCCTTCTCTTGCTGCACAATTTACTCATCCTATTGTATGTGCAACTGTGCTGATTATCACTGATCCAAATGACCTTCCAAGGCTGAACCACACTCAAAAAGGAGTGATTAAATAGGCTTCAGGAGAGAACTAGATGAGGAGAACAAGGGCTAGCAACATTCAGAGTAAAGCAGATCAAAGCACACAGACTGCAGCCACGTATCCAATAAAGGACATTGGGTGTGCACATGTATGCCTGACACACACTATCAGGTTGTCTGAATAAAAAGCAATCCATGTCACACTATCACATTATTAATTTTGAGACAACAAACAGCCCAATGATCTGCTTAAACTAAGCATATTTAATTCAGTTGCATAGAAATGTATGTCCTCTGCAATGTCTACCCTTTTATCACTGTCTGTGCAGCAATGATATGTTTATGAAATCTGCCATTCAGTCCGGGCGTTGATCTGGGTTCAGTGATCAAATGTAGCATTTAAGTCTGTATTCGCAGTCTGGATTTCGATTTATGAGTTTGTTGGAAGCTTATGAATCTCATATAGATCTCATTATCCATTTATAGATATGTTGGAATATGGAACTAGGTTCCTGTATTCTTTTTTCTGTATAAGAATGTTCATAGGTTCAGTCCTTTTTCATCACTCATGAGACAACTTGCGAGATGTTCAGAGCCACCAGACATACCTTTGCTGTTATGCTGGTTATATATATTACATAATTTCTTTATTTGCAATAGCAATGCACACTTTACCTTTATCTAAACCTACTACAATGTTGTTTGATACGTGAATGTGAGTTGTTTATGCAGTTGTTCTTTCACAGTTACTAATGCAGCTCTTGACTGAAATTGGACGAGATTACTTATGTAGGCTGGAGTCAGTACCGGTGCTCATGGTGAGACCCGCCTTCATGGAGGCCAGCGTCCAAGCGGAACTCATGGTACCCAGGTCCACAATATGTTAGGACACTAGGGCGCGGCGACCTCAAGTTGCAGGCAGCAGCGCTGTCACAGAACCTCCTAATTATAATGGCCCACAAGTACCCTTCATTGCCATAATGATATCTGACAGCCGTACTTATGTTCACCATAACTTAAAAGGCCTGCTTTCCTCCGAACAGGATCCAATCACAGGAGTATTGCAATATTACAACAGTTTATTCAAAATATTCAACAGAGTAAAGTAGCGGAAGTCTTACAATAACTTAGGTTACAAACCAGTTTTCAAACTTCAAACCTTAGGTAACATTATTACAAACCAGTAGTAGAGAAGTATCGGTAGTAACTTTATTACATCACACAAACGAGATGTCTTGCCCAAAGGCCACATAGTCTACTCGTCGTCACTTTCTTCAACCACGACGGTCATGCAACAAGGCTCGAAGCAGACTTGTTCATGAACCGCACCTGCAACAAGGGGTTCAACAAACCCTGAGTACGAGAGTACTCAACAAGACTTACCCGACTAAGACAAAGACTCCAAGGGCATGCTAAGAGAATCAAGGTACGGGTATTCCAGAATCAAATTTTCTTTTGCAGAAAAGCTTACTAAGGTAAGTCTTTATCTTCAACATTTTACTTTTACCATTGATGGTTCATTAACCAATTCTAGGTGATTCTAATCTAGATCAAAGTAATTATCATCAAAACACTTCTCATTCTTTCTTTCCATTCCATTTCTTAACTACGTTGTAAGTCAGGTGATCAAGTCTCCATAACCGAGGAGCAACGACGATTCGAACCGATTATACCCAGTTGGGGATCTCTAACATCACGACATATGTAGAACCGAATCTTGCATATATCAACCCTCATTTAGATCTCCCAAAACCAGAATGTGTCCATCGCCACCCGAGAGTACAGTACTCCTCGAACCCGGCCCGATTCTAGCCCTGAGGGTACACGCTACTCCCGCCATCTCTCCACTCCCAGTGCGAGGTTAGACGTTCTCGTAATGGAATCACCAATATTTTGGGCTTACCCAAGGCATGAGGCTAGTTGCAAAGTCTTGAAACACAGACCGGCTTACAATGGACGGTCCTTAACTGACAAGGCGGAAACACTACATTGGGACTCCTTTCCCAATGCATGTTAGCAGTGACCAAACCACCCGCCCGATCTTTCAAGTTTATTCTTATATTTCAATATTCATTCAATATGTCGTCATGGCTATGTAAACATTTCATTTAAAAGCTTAACTTCTAAGCATAGCAAAGCATACTACGCGTTTTCAGTAAAACAGGTATCAAGGTTGATATCGCAATAATCAAGGATGATAATGCATTAATTGGGTTATCACTCAACTCCTAATTACTTAATGCAATAAACCATAATTTAAATAATAAAGATTTATAAATATCAAGGTAGGGTTTAAATGCATCGGGGCTTGCCTTGCTCTGACACGACGACCGACTCAGACTCAAGGACTCCAACGTCTAGTCCGAAACCCACCGACAATCGCTCTTCTCTGGAAGCTTGTTCGGCGACTTCGACTTCTTCGAAAGCGGAAACTACACGAGTACATAACATGCTTTAACATGATGCTTGATGATAAACATGATGCTTGATGATAACATGCCACGAGTTACGACTTGAGTACAACTTCCCTTCACGGTACAGTCGCGAACAAAAAACCTACTAACTAGTGGCGACAACTCTAGCGATACCAGCTTTTAACCTAAGCAAGTTACTAACGAGCTCAAACATGGAATTAAGGTGCTAAAGATCACCAAAGAGTAGTGACCTAAGGACATCACTCAATCAAAAGGGCACACAACACTTAAAGTTCTCAAATTAACATTTATTTACTATTTAATTAATTAGGGCATAATTAATAGTAGATCAAACTTCATCTAAACAAGTTCAAACTTTTTCTATGGATTAAGGATGATTTAAAACAGTGTCATAATAAATTTCATAATTTTTGGATTAATAAGTTAATTATTAAAATTCCTAGAAGTTGCATTTAATCTTTATTGGAACTAATTAATTTTACTGCACAAAGTACTCAAATTTAGGGTTTAACATTTTTTCTAGATAGTATACATATTAAGAGACTCACACAAAAATTTTCATGAATTTTGGAACTCTACACAATTTTTAATGAAATAAACAAATAGCTGCACTATTCATTTATTTTGAAAAAGAAAAACAAAAACAAAATCCGAACCGGGCCGATCCTTCCTTCCCTCCGGTCCAGCCCAGCCGAGCGGCCCGCTCGCGCGTGCCCGCGCGCTCGCGCTCGCCCGCGCGGCCCAGCGACACGCCGCGGCCCAGCAGCGCGGCCTGCCTCCGCCCGCGCGCGCTCTCTCCCTCTCTCTCTCTCGCTGACAAGCCGGCCTCGGCTGTCATCGCCTACCTCCCGCCCCTCGCTCACTCCCGCGTGCTCGCTCGCTCTCCCGCGGTGGTCGGCCGGTGACCGGAGCTTCGGTCGACAAACTGACCCTACCATCATCATCTACATCTCCCCACGATTCTATTTTGCTAGATAACACCACGGTTCGAGCTCCGGAGACAGCTCACCGACGACGGTGGCGGCTCGACGACCCCGGTGCCCGATGACTCGACGGTACAACGCAATAGCGGTTAAATTAGTGTGAGGAAAACGATCAGGAGCTCACAACGGTGACGATGGCGGTCTCGGGGAGGATGAAGAGGAGCCGGAGTGGCCTGGCCACGGGAAGCGACAGTGGCGGTGCTCCGACCGGAGTTGGGCACGGGAGACGGTGGCTGCGGCGATCCAGGCGGAGTTAGGGTCGCTCGGGTGGTTCACGAGATACGCGAGGATGAGGCGGAGCTAATGGTGCGGTTTGCGTGGCCGGAGATGGCTCGATGGCGACAGCGGCGAGCGGCGGAGCTGCGGTGGCGGCGGTGGCGAAAACGGAAATCGTCACTATGAACTCGATGTACTTATAGAAGACGGTTGCGACTACAGAGCTGGACTGCTCACGCCGTCGCGCTGGCGTTCCCGACTGCGCGCGAAGGGTCTGGGCGGCCACGGCGGCTCGGCGGCGCCCATACCGCGCGGTGGCCGGCCGCCATTGGCGTGGCACTGTAGCACCCCCCAAATTTTTGAATTTTCAAACTGTTTTATCAAATTACTCTCAAATTCATGTAACAACTTGAAAAACTTCCAATCTATGAAATCTTCAGAATTTCAAGCTCTACAAGTTTTGTATTGAACACTTTTTCAAATTCTCACTGGATTTTGAAATTTGAGTTTAAATTCAAAAGGGGACACATTTTGGGATTTGGTAATTTAGAAATTACTTTTGATTTCATATTGAAACTTCAAAATCTCCAAACACCAAAGTTGTACATATCAACAAGACCTACAACTTTTCTGTTCAAAACATTTTCAAATTCTGCCTCCATTTTAAAATCTTAGTTTGGGGACAAAAATGAGTTAAAACTGAAATTTGCTTATTTTCAAAATTGCTCCACATTTTACACTAAAACTTTGAAAACTCAAAATACCAAAGTTGTAGCCCTTGAAAAGTTCTACAAACTTGGTTTTAAACTTTTTCCCAAATTTTTCTTAGATTTTGAATTATTTCAAAAGGGGTAAAACAGGGTTTTGAAATTTAGGGTTTTCGGAGGAATTTTCAATTGGAATTTGTTGCTACTTTGATTTGTGATTACTTAGTGATCAAACCATCATCCAAGGGCATCATTTGGACCAACATGACATGGTTGACCAAATGCCACTCTTGGTTGACCAATTTAGCTTTTGAAATTCTTTTACATTTTTCCCCAAATTTGAATTTGAATTCGAATCGGAAAACTCGTGACAAGTTTTGGGACTCCAACTCAAACTCAAACTTGGAGCTTCATTTTAGGTGTTGTACTTAAGCTCATACCCTACACTTGACACTAGTGTGCAACACAGTCACACACCTCAAATTACGCAGGGCATGGACTAAGTATTTGCGGTGGCATTCGAATTTAGGGTTTTCGGGTTCGGATCACACCACAGAGAAGCACATCCAATCTAGATAAGTAAACTTGTTTTAATTGATGCATAACAAGGGTGACCTAATCATGGATGCTTTGCGATGCATTATGATGACATGGCAGATTAATTAGCACTCTAACACCCGGGGTGTTACAAGCACCCCTATGTCATGTGGCTTGCGTGATCGCTGGTCGCGCTAATAGACTTGCTAATTGGATGAGATGCGCCTCGTGCTGCATGAGCCTCGAAGAAGAACAGCTCATTGCCTCAAGTGAGTTGAACCTTCAAATCTCCCATTGTTTCATGATCTCAGACATTTGTTTCTCAATGTCATATATGTATTTTGACTTGGGAACTCAAACAAAAAAATAAAGAAAAATCTACTTTTTGTTTGGGAAGACAATTGCTACTCTTGAGTGGCATAGCTATGTTGTTGAGCATTGTACAGATAAATGTATAAAATCAATAGTTATTATTTTAGAAAGGACGGCAAAAGTTTTGCCGCAATTTTTATTAGACAATAAAAAAGAAAAAAGAGATAATTACAGGTATTTACATATAAAATCAATAGTTAACCATGGTAGTTATTGCTGTAAAAACTTTTTTTCAGAACAGTAATGAAGGCAGGGCAAGAACCCAAGGCAATTCTTGAGTTGGGGCGGGACAATAACCCAAGGCAATTCTTGAGTTGGCAGAAACTCAGAACTACCTATGTTTTGACTATGAAGGATTCACTCCTTACCATTTGTTTAACTATTATTGGCACCCATGTGAGCCCCTTAATAAATCATACATGAACAACTTACAAGGATGGCCCATACTATGGATAAGAAGGAAGATGCGAATACAAGGTTGATATGTGCCCTTGTAGTTCGTTTTGTGATGAGTGATTGTCAATGTGATCCACGACCTAGGTTGAGATTGTGACCTAACCACGACGTGAGTTGGATTGTGTGACATGTCTCTTGGCTTGTGGTGTGCATGTGTGGAGCTCGGAGGCGGTGGTCAATGGCGAGGTGAAGGTCAAGTAGAGACGTGACGTGCCGACAGACTAGGAGCGGTGAAGAACGGGCGTGAGGCTTGGACTGAGGGACCAGGAGGCCGGGTGACCAGCTGCGGTGGCTGACATCTGGGATATCAACAAGCGCAAGTGTACATGGGTGATAAAGACGACGTTGATCAAGTCAAGATGCAGGACGATGGCGTCGTGGCACTTGGCGAAGGCCAGTGGGTCAAGTCAAGAAGGACGGCGAAGGCGTCAAGCTTGGCGGAGATCGAACACGTGTCGACATCGGGAGTTTGGTGGTTTCGTCTCAAAACCATCGGCTCGGTTGGTGGTTTGGGCCTCAAAACCATCGGTGACCGGTTTCGCGGGTTTGGGCCTCAAAACCCGGGTGGAGGTTCCGAGGAGAAACAGACGGCACGTGGCGGCATCGAGGAGTTTGCGTCGAGGCGAAGCTATCTCATGAAAGGCGCGTTGGCTGTCGAATGAAGAAAAACTTGGACAGATTTACCCCTAGTGGGTATTTGGGAGGATCACTTTATGTCAGGGCATTTTTGTCTTTTGATGGGCGCCTATATATAGGTGAAGAGGCTGGTTGGGCAGCTGTCCTTGAAGGGTCACTCTCATTTATGTGGTGTTGAGAGGAGGCTAGGGTTAGTGAGAGGTGTGGCTCTTGTTCTTGAGCTTTTTGCCATCCATAGCTTTGATTTGCTAGGAGTGGCTTGTAACCGGACCTCGCGAAGTAATCCAAGGATCAATTTCGTGCATCACTCGATCCCCTCTCCTGATCTGAGTTTTTCCCTTTTCTGTGATTTTCGGAACTATTTTGGGGATTTTTCGTTCATCGGATTTGACATCGATTTGGGGCAGATTTCTTAGGACAAATTGGTGCTAGGACATGTGTGAACAAGGCTAGGGTGATTCCCTAACAAATGCTTCACTAGAGTAGTACGAATTTGAGCTATTTTTGTTTTGGGAAAAAGTTGTGTTCTAGGCCATCATCTGATTTTCCCAGAGTTTAAGTTTGAATCGGGCCATGATCTTCTATGAGTAGCTCGTCAAACTGGTTGTGATTACCTGTGCAAATTTTGGGAACATGATTTGATCGAGTTTTGGGAACATGATTTGATCGAGTTTTGAGTTACTTGCACTCGGGTCTGTAGCAGGGGTTACAAACGGTCGAGAGAGGGATGAGATCCTAGGTCTCTGGTGAACGTGAAGTGGAGTTGAAGTACCTTTCGTTGGTCAAAAAAAGGTCTCCCCCCCCTCAAGTCCTTGAAACCTGAGGGCTTGAGAGACCGGAAAAATCCCCCCTAGGTGGGGTGCCAAGGGAAGGCCAGACGTACATGAGAGAGAGAGGAAAAGGAAAAAGAGAAAAAAAAACTGAGAGGGCCCGTCCTGAGCACCGCGCTATCCTCCCCCTTTAGTAAGGGTGCTCGGGTGTTGTAAATGTTGATGGAGACGTCTCCACGTTGCGATGTCGATGGTGGCGGCGACGGCCCCGCGTCGTGGTCCTGTTTGCCGTTGGCGCCATGCTCGGGCGTCGTCAGCCGGTCGCGGCGCCCCGTTTCGCCGTGCCTGGCGCTGCGGGCGACGTGGGCCCTCCCAGGAGTGGCCTGTCGTGGTTACAGGTCGTGTCGAGGCGTGCCCACGCCCATCCAGTGTTAGAAGTTTGACTCCGGTCTCAAGCTTTTATCTTTGTGGTAGTAAAGGAGACGCGGGCCTACGTGGGATTCGCGCCCTCGCCCAACGGCGATCGCGCGCCTTCGGGGTCGGGCGGAACGGAGCTCCTCTCCTTGGGGTCGGGCGAGGCGTTGCCCGCTCCCAAGGGGTCGGATGCGCCGAACCTGTGCCCCAGGGGTCGGGCGTGCCCAACCTGCCCCCCAGGGGTTGTTTGAAGCCGCGGTCACGTCCTCTTTGGGTACCCTAAAATTGGTACCCGACACATATGCATTTATTCACATCTGCATTTGAGGTAATAGAGCAGACAAAAGTAATATAGGATGACTTGTCGAGATGTTAGTGTGATTTGATGTACTCGTTATATTATAATATAATTTCGTTATCATTTCAAACATGTCTCTTTTCTACAATGGTATATATTTAGCCTTTGATCACTTTTGATTATGAACTTTGTGGTTTCTTTGCAAAGAAATCAGGTTAAATTATGTGTTTCGTGTTAAGTGTGTGATTCAGGTGATATGTTTTACCCGTACGAGTGTCATGGGATCGAGCATTTAACTAATATATAGTAAAATCTATGGGTCTTCCTTTGACTTGCTTCACGCTAGGCTAACAGTGTGCTACTGTAGCATATAGTTAGTACATCTGAAGTAGCAGCGGAAGCCAGCAGAATGATATATCTTAAAAAAAAAACAGAACGACTCATAATTTGAAACTGAGGACGTATCACTTATCATGCTCACTATTATGTTGTAATATCCAACTGATAAGTACCGGTAGGAGGCAAGGTTTCTATGATCCATTCAAGCAATTCTCGGAAAGAATATCCGTTGAATCAGGCAATTAAGGATTATTTTTGCATTTGATCAAGCAACAATTGTAAAATGCAAGGAGTAAACGACGTTGTGCCCAGGAGTACGTGATACGATGCCACTTGATCAGCCTTCTAGCACTTCACCAGTGAAGAACTCGTCACATTCCATAGACCAATCCAACGAGCCGCCGCAGCGCCTAGGCCCCTCTCCTTCCTCTCCGGTGCATCCGCCAGATACAAGAAGGGGAGGGGATTCATCATTTTTTCCACTGTTTTATATCTAGTCCAATAAATCTTTCAACAAGATAAGATGATTTTTGGTCAGGATTGTGATTCCTACGATGACTTTGGTGATTGTCACAATGAGATCGCTATTGTAGGTGTCGATTTCATCGGCATATGGCCAATTGGTGGCCTTTATTTGCAAGGGGGAGTGCTTTCGGACGCTCCCGACGAAGGTAGCTACTCCGGGTCATTGATCTCATCGTTGATGGTCACGAAGAGATCAAGGTTTAGAGCTGAAGAATCTGCATCCTAAATTGCACCCGACGATGCAACTACTGATCTTCTTTCATCGATTTAGATACGTTTTGGACTGGTTCCAAAGCTTCAGAACCAGTAGTTGCATCGTCGGGTTCATCATTCGAGGTAAGCCATTGGAAAAGAAGACGATGAAAGAATCTGGATACAATATTATGTATTTTTATTTTAGTTTTTTTCATATGTAATTTGGGGATGTATTGTGTTGAGTTTTGATATAATCCTCTTTCCACTCGTAAAAAAAAATCCAACGAGAAGCTGAATGGAATGAGCCGTAATCATTCCCCCCCCCCCCCCTGATTCCCACGCAATGTGAGCACCTAGCAAGCTATCCCGCTCCTCCGAGAGCAAGAAATTTGCAGAGGTTACTTTATTCCAAGTCTCTCATTTCCTGCGTTAGATAAGTTGCTGCTTTATAAGTAATCCCTCCATTATATCTAGATACATAGCAAAAGTTTCATATCTCATAAAAACAAAACAACTTACAATTTAAAGAGAGAGAAGATTGCGGCTAGTTTAGTATGAAACGGGGTAGAATGGAACGACTTCATCCTTGGTTCCAAGAATAGGATGGTTCATACTCAGTGTTTGGTTGGAAGGACGGAGCCGTTCTATTTTTATGTTTGGTCGGAGGGTGGGAAGCATAGGATAATAGATTAGCTAACCCCGTTAACTCTGGGCCCACCTATCATACAAACAAAGTCTCCTCTCTGTTTCTTCTCGGTCCTGCCCAGCCTGCTCGCACCTTGCCATGCTTGTCGCCTGCCCTGCTTGCTATAGCGGCCCCCACCCTCATCACTAGCACACATCGCTGGCCGCCTCCACCTGCTCCACGCAAGGTCCCTGTGGCCGTCGTACATCGCGTCTCGCTCGCAGATCAGCCCGTGCGGATATGTCTCGCGCCGCCGCCTGCTCACGTCGTCCCTGGCCATGTCCACCTGATCTGATGAGAAACAATGAGGCAGAGCAGAGACAAAGAGACGGAGGACGACGGTGGAACAAGTGCGTTCGATCGATTTGCGGGAGCGAGCCCATTCCGAATCTTGTTAGAATATTCCCTCCTAGAACCACTCTATTCCACTGGTTCGATAGAACGGCTCCATCCCCAATGGCTCCTGAACCAATCGCACCCTAGTGATCCCTCTTATATTTAAAATAAAATGGAAAAAGGAGATTGCGATTAGTTTAGTGATCCCTCCGATATATATTGTTTATTGACGAAGCTAATTAGTTATATTATTTTGAAAACGGCAGGGCTAGCGCGCGTCCAGACGCGTCCGAACGTCCGCGCTGCACTCTATTTCCCGCGCTCGGGCCAACATGCCCCCACTTGAGCCTACATTTCACGCACCCATGCGGGCCCGCGCCGTCAGACCGCACGCAGGGACCGCTCATGCCTCTCCCCTTCTCACACGCATTGCAGCATATGCAACACCGGATCTACTTTTGCAGCATTCAGATGAAACACTTGCAACATATGTCTGAAATAGCTGAAACACTTACAAAACAACAAAAAAAACTTAAAACACGTGTGTAGCAATTGCAAACATATGCAAACATCAAGATGAAACACTTGCAACATACGTATAAAACACCTAAAACATTTGCATATATATGCAACATCCCGATCTAGTTTTTGCAACATCCAAATAAAACACTGCAACATACGTTTGAAACAGATGAAACAGTTGGAACATAAACTTAAAACATACGTGTATAGCCTATTGCAACATATGCAACATCTCAATCTAGTTTTACAACATCCTTATAAAACACTTGTAACATACCTCTAAAATATCTGGAACATTTGAAATGTACGCTTGCAACATGCATCGTATCTCGGTGCGGCCTCCTCCGTCGTCTAGATCAGGGCGTCGTAGCCGTAGCAGGAGGCGAGACCGGAGGGCTTCCACTCCAAGTTCCAACGCTTCTCCTTGCATGCTCGCGCCGTCAAGCGTAGCGGGTCGCAGAGGCACAGTGGAGCAGGAGAAGGTGCAGTGCAGGGTGACCGTCAACGGCGGAGCAGGCTATAGAACAGGAGCAGTGAGGCAACCGACGGAGCAGGAGCAGGCGAGGTGACCGTCAACGCATGGAGCAGAGAACAACAGGTCTCTCGTCTCCTTCTCCTTTCCTTATCCAACCATGCAACCAGACACGGATATATCGTAATAAAAAAATGAGCAGGTGCATAGCATAGGTCAATTTTGGGCTGTTATGCAGGCCAACGAATGAGCGTCCGAACAGAGGTACGCCGTAGTATTTCCGTCTTGAAAATGGGAAACAAGTAGATTTCAAGAGAAGTTTCGCCCTCTAGTCCAGACTGAAGCAAACATGTGCGAGGTTTTTTAGATAGTATAAAGAAGTTTCAAATAACTTCAAGTTTGATTTGTAGGAGATTTGGTCTCCTTCAATCTCACACCAATCCCCATCATACCAAACAAGCCCTAAAGTAGCTACCAGATGAGCTCGCGGCAAGGTATGAGTCTTCAATCTCACTCCAATCCCCAGCAAACCAAACCAACCCTAAAGTAGCTACCAGAGGCACAGGCGGGCTCTTAAATCCGTTTGTTGAACATCACGTCTATAGGGTCAGCCGATTGATCGCACTGGTTGGACAGGAGCAAAAACGGAATTGTCGGGCTTATTGGTCTCCCATACATGAGCCTTCGCCAAACTCAGAATTCAGAAATCTGCTGAAGAGTAACGATTTCGATCACAGTTATCTCTGTACATACACGACAAATTGACAATAATAGTTACATTACAAATTACAAATCCAAAACCAACGTGATTCTAGGTCCGCCCCGAAGTCAGGGCAAGCACATCTAGCAACGAAAGCTGGTTCCTGCATCTGCATGACTGGCCAGCCCAACGGACTTCCACAGATGGAGTTGCAGACCTATTAAGTTCTAGTTCATCTCTACTGTAAGACTGTAAGGCTGTAAGTGCTACATGAATCAAAAAAGTGATGTAAAAGTCAATCTTCAGCTCTAAAGTGGGGACTAAATAATCATGAAAATATATTGTTTAAATTTAGTATGATATATATGGCATACCTGGTTGTTTGACTACATAGTTTTCGCCCCTGCTATTTGAACAGCATTATCAGTCAGATCCCTTCAATTTTCTAGGCCGCTTGGACTGTGGTGGTGATGGAGGCGCATCTATAAATCTTCCCGTGGTCTGGCAAAAATGATTTGAGATGAAATGAAACCATATAACATAGTTAAAAGCAGATGAAAAGATGAATTGAACTCGTATAGGTCCATAGTAGTAGGAAATACTAGGCATCCATTAAATGGTCTGTAATCTAACAGACATTGCAGAAACAGCATATGTATGCTTCAATTCAAAGACGTGCATGTACCATAAAAGAAACCGAGTAGAGTTTAACAGCAGAGTTAAAGGGAAAAAACAACAAACCTTCCGCTTGTGGTCCCGTTTGCCTGCTCTTTCACCTGAAGTCACATGAAGCACGATGATGCAAAATATTAATAGGCAACCCCTCATATTGAAGAAGGAAGGCATAAAAAACTGAAGTGTCCGCTTTTAAATACCTGTAAACCCAATTGTATCAGGGATGAAGGGCTGATCAATGTCCCTATTAGAACGCTGCAAACAAATACACAATAATGTTGTTAAATAGAAAGCAACTAATTGTTGGAACCTGATAAAGCACTAGCCAGCGAGCATAACTATTACCGCAAACGAGGGAAACATAATTCACTGTCTCAGCAATAATTTTCCACTAGACCTTTTTAGATGGTTCCACTAGACATTTCATTTAACAGGATATTTGGATCTTGAAGTGCTGTAAATTAACATATATTGTCATTGTTTTGCACGACCCTGTTAATACCCCACTAAGCTCTTCATATCTTCTATCAAGGAACTACTTGTGACAGCCATATAGCTCTGCAACAGATAACAAGAGGAAGCCTATTTGCATTCCGACGCATCTATTCCCCAAGGTTTTATGACTTCACATTATCTTACAACAGTTCCACACTGATAAAAAGAGGAAAAAGGCAGGTAATTTATATATTATATTATATACCTTAGGTGTGCTTGGTGCCTCTGTGAAGGAACTTTCCCGGTTAGCTGAAACTTCAGCCTCTTTAGTTTGCAGCTATTAACATAAAAGACAAAAGGGAACTGTTAGCTGAAGGGAAAGAACAAATATTTGAAGATATGCTTAGTTTCCCCTTTTTTTCCTTCCCATCTTATTCAACAGGTGCTTCGGAAAAAAGATCAAAATTGGGAATCAAGACTTCTGCAAACTAATGCAAATTTATAAGGTTAAAAGTATATGCAAGTTGCAAAAAGCTAAAGAACATGGATGCTCAGCCTTAAAAAGTGTACCTGCTTTTGTAGGTTAAGTAATGTGAGTAGCTCATTCCGAAGTTCAATATGTTCTACGCAAACTGCTTTCGTTGGAACCTTAGGCTTCAAATTCACCTAAAAAAGATGGTTGCTGAAATATATTTATGCTATTTCACAAATTAATTTTGTGTGCATCAAGTACAGAACGAACCCCTAGCTCTTGCAGTGTCTGATCAACCCTTTTGATAACTCTAAGGCCAGCTGAAGCACCTACTGCTTGGACCATTTGGTCAAGCGCATGGGTTCTCAAATACACTCGAAGCTGAAAGAGAGAGTATGGTCATATGCATATATAAGAAAAATGCAGATAGATCATAGATGTACAATGTTTACACTGCAGTTAACCAGATAAGGTGAGATGTGGTCACCAGTCACCAGTGGCATATTAATAGTAGGTTTATTTGTTCTGTGTTTACCACAAAGAGGCAGCTATATTTCATAGAATCGGCGAAACACGTTATTACAATCATCTTTCAAAAATAAGTAGGACCTATTTGTATTTAATGATTTATACATTTGAAAGGAGAGACGGGTCTACTTAAACCCATAGAAATGAAAGTAGAAAGATGAACCACACTACTCAATGCATCACTATTAGAACAACAATACAGTTCAGACATGCAAATGGATTCATTTTTGCACCTGATTATGAACCCGATGCGCCATATATCTACAGATAGTAGCAAAAACGGATTTGCAAATGTGGCACCTATTTTGTGTCTTCCAACACAACATTTTTCTCGAACACTAACATCAGTAGTTCAGTACTTCTAATGGAAAGCTTGAATAAATTCCACTATGAGGTATGCATTTTCAAAAGTGCCACTCGCTGTGAGGTTGATATATGATTCCTGACACCACATGGCAATATGGCATTTATCCAAGTTTCACTTAGTGGGGCAAAGTATTCATGTAACCTCAATGTCCTGACAAAACCTTTATAATAAAAATTAAGGTGATAACAGATCTAGTGCAGGAATCAACACTGAAAAAATATATATAATTGGATCTGAATGTATGTGATTTATTCTCCTTTAGATGTCACTGAGCAGTGGTGAGTGCTGACACAGATGCATAGTAAAATTTGAGAGTGATAAGCTGAATTACGGCTGATCTTGTTGCATAATAAAATTATCACTGTAGCTTCTTCAGGGTAAAAAGAACATCTGTCACCGTAACTTAAAATGTAAATTAATCAACCATAAGAATTAACCAGAAATAGTTTCAGGATTACCGTTCGTAGTGAATTAGGTATCAAGGTGTTAGCTGTTGTATTTGGATGTGCTAAAGATGGATGAGTGCTGCTTGAAGGAGATACACCATCAACAGGAACCATAGCATTATCAGAGCTCGGAGGCATTACAGCTTCATCAACATTCTATAAAGTATCAAACAATTAGACATCCAACAATCCATAGCATTAGCATCAAGCAGTGTCCATTTACTCTTGAAAGTACCAATTGAAATAGAAAAGGGAATTGATGCACAACATTGGTATGCACCTGAAATGTCCAAAACTCCAAATGATAAAGGTGCTATTTAATTTCCAAAAAATAACAAACATCTAGATGTTTTACGAATTACCATCAGTTGCTTCACAAAAGAAATTCATCCCACAAATACCATACAAATTATCATTATCATTAAAAGCTAGCATTAGATTATTTGTGCTATAGGACATGTAATAACATGGATTGGTTACTCACTTTGCTAGCAGCACGAGATTCCATAATACGTTTTGCTTCTGCTAAAGTCTGAAAATGCAACACTTGGTAGTCAGGTACACAACAGAATCTAGCAAATAGCAAAACTGCAAAAGTCAGCAAATTTCTCACCTCGGCATCCTTTCGTTCTTGCTGCTTTGTTTGGGAGAGAAGTGCTGATAATGCACGCTTCCTCTCAGTCTCATGAGCGGCATCGTAGGCATCCTGAGAACAAACACAGTGGACATATGTAGGTACAGGACAAAATTTATCATGGCTTTGAAGTAATTACTTTTAATTAGGGAAGAGAATTAAGCACTACCTTCACAAGGGGATTCCCAGAAACATCTTCGAATGACCTAGCTCTATGAATTAGAAGAGTCCGAGAAGCTGCAAAAATAAAAACGACGATGACTATAGAAGTAAGGTATACCATATAGATTGAGATGGTGGAAATACACACGAATTGTGCGTACATGCTTATGCTTATCAATAATAATTGATTGAATAGGTGAATAGCAAGTCATGATGCCACCTAACTTCTGGTAACATAGCATAGTACAAAGAAAGGTGTGTACAAATAAAGTACATTGTACAGCAGACCAAATGCAATGGCAATTTTCAAGATTTTCTTCATCAATTTAAGAGAAGTAAAAAAGAAGATGCAAGAGAGCAGTTTAGATTTTAGAACATCTATGATCCAAGAGCACATGCAAATATCTTACTTGTTGTGATTGAAAGGTTATTGTCCACTAATGAATAATTACTTGTACATTGAATATAGACAGAACAACCAAAAACACATCACCAATGTTTGCTCCTGAGCAAAAAAATGCATATTTAATTGCTCTCAATATAAAAGCAGGGCCTATGCCTTTAGTCTAATGCATATATAGACAAAGATTAAAAATGGAAGAAAAATTCACAAAGCATGTTCTATTTGACATTCTGACCCCAAAGATATCATGATTAAATTACCAGCATAGTAACGACTCTTCAGATCTTCCACACTGCGAGCAGTTGGAAACCTATCTGCTATTACTATGAAGCGAAGGTCAAATCTTTCACATAACTCAAATAGCTGATCTGTTTCTTCCTTGCTCCAATCCTGAAATAGGTACACCACATATTTCTTTTAGAACTTTGGAAAGAATGTGGGGAAAAAATCCTGAAAATTTAAACCCCCAAAATAAGTTCATGAATATCCAAAATGGCCGCAGACCAAAATTAGGCATATGTTCATTGGTTCTACTCTAGAAATGCTTCTGTTAAAGTAGACAAATTACAGAACAATATCATATACATACAGTAAGGTCAAAAAAAATTGACGTATGTCTATTTGTTCTATTCTAGTTCTAGAAATGCTTAAAGTAGACAAATTACTGAACATAGTGTATACATACAGTAAGGTAAAAACATGACTGAAGATTTCAAAATTTCTACCATAAGTTTATTTATTAAACCAATAAACCTTCAGCAAAAAGGTCATACCACTGCAAAAAGAAATTCTGTTTTTAGGTTTGGGTATAAATAATAGGTATATTTATTGTCTGACAATACATATTCCAATAGCAGAATATGAAAGCTTTCGTTTATGAATTTAAATACTCCAAAGAACTTTCACATGGATGGGTACTACCCCTACAAGATCAGCAGCAGTAGGGTCACCGCCTATATGTTACTACCTCCGTTCCCTTTTATAAGGCACACAAGTATATCAAGATTCAAACTTTAAAAACTTTGACTAATAATTTTTAACTATTATAATACAAACTTGGATGGGTTAGATTTGTAAGCAATTGTACTATCCAATAATCACAAGTTTATAAGCATAAATATTATAATATAAAGTAAATGAATGATCAAAGTGTAATTTAGGAGACCAAGTCATTCCAACTGGCGCCTTATAAAACGGAATGGAGGGAGTAACAAGCATGCCATGCTAACAAAGACAAATGCAATATCAAATGGATGTTTAGAAGTTAGAATATCTTGTTAAGATGGGAAAGGGAGCTAAACTATAATTCGGTTTCTAATATACTATAACTAGAAAACCATATGAAAATGAACATTTGTGACACGCCAGATTCGCTCTTTCCAGGATATGAAGTGTAGGTGGCACAAAAACGTAAGCTCAGAAACAAATCAGACACTAAGTTACCAAAAACTTATTGTAAGTACTAAGTAGTACCTACAGGGTCAACTAAATACTTCTCGTACTCCTCATCTGTATATCTGACAACATCCGCCTTCTGCAAAATCAGAAGGATAAATAAAGACAGGGACACAGGGTAAGGCCCAAGGTTTGCAAGGAAAGGCTTCTTGCTCAATTATGTACCTAACATAATATAGTTCTTACCTTGTTATATTTTGCAAACTGATAATCACCAGTTGGTTGAATACCATTAACAACTCTAACCTGAAAAATCGAATTGGTGAGAACTAGTTATTGTGTGAGCAAGACATACTATTTTTCAACATACAGCACATTAGCAGAGCAAGATACAGACCCAGTGATAGAGTTGAAGGTTATCAGTTCGTGCAGATGACGTGAAAGGTAACCACTGCCATGCTACCTGCATAAGATATTAAAATGGTTTTGTCAAAACGACTAAAGTGGCCTCTGGCTCCAATACCATCAAACAGCCAGATAACTAGGTAAGAGTAGTCATCTTCTGTATTCTATGAGAACTTCACATCAAAGTTGAATTGCTTTGCTATGGGTAACAAATGTAACATTTCACAAATATGTCACAGATCCAATGCAAAAATCTAACAGTGAATACAAAGTTAGTAGTTCTATATAAGCTTGACTCTAACTCACTTCTGCTGATTACGAACTAGGATATTTATTTGAAGTCTAAGGGGCTTCATATATACAAAAACAAACATGTTACAGGTTAACAAGTTCATGTGGTTGCAAGGCACATGAACAAACTTAATCTGGTAACATAAAGTTATTTTTATTGGCAATCCAAACAGTATCTGTACATGAAGTGGTCAGCATTTTAGTTTTATAGGTTCAAATTACATAAGCAATGTATTTCACCAACTTTTCAAGTGCGTGGTTTATGAGTAGATTAAAAGCTCAGCGCAGCTCAGAAGCTATCCAATTTCCAATAGATGCGAGAAGAACTGTACTCCCTCACCTTCTCTTTCTCCGCAGCAGGCCGCCGCTTCAGGTGCGATGCCTCGATGGTCGGCATGAGCGGGGCCATTCCCACCCCTCCAGTGAGGGCATAGACCTACATCTCCAAGATTTTATCAGCATCGCAGTCGCAGGCATGCAGCAGCGACTAGGAGCCAGGGTGAAGAAATACCTCGCGCGAGACGCCATCAGGCTTGCGCTGCGGCTCCTTGGGCGGCCGCGATTTCTTCTCCTGTGAGGACGAGAAGGGGGTCTTCGGAAGCCCTAGTATGTCCTTCGCGTCCATGTATACGGCCTCACGAGGAAGGCGCGGTGGAGGAAGGTAGGGTTAGGGTTTGGTTCCGTCCTACTGCGACATGGGAAAAGGCGCGCTAAGAGAAGACTATGTAGGGATACGAGGCAACCAACGAGAGGCACAGACACGGGGCGATGAAGCTCACGGCAGGGACGCACGCCGCCGCCGCCCCGCTGCAGCTGCCGCCACGACTGCGCGCAGAGCCGCAGAGTAGATAGCGCCGCGCCGCCGCCGCCGCCGCGCTCCGGTCGAGTCTGTGTGAGTGGGAGTTGCCGAGTGGTGGGGGGCTGGGCCGCTGGGGCCTGGGGCCTGGGGGCGCCGGACACCGATGCCAACTAATTGGGCCACGGCGAAGACGCAAGGTTGGGCCAGGAGCCCAGGAGCGGGGGTGGCTGTATGCCTGTGTCTGTGACTCATTTTGTTCGCTGGGAGCTGTAAGGGCCAGTTTGGAATGTCACGCACTGTTTGAAATAGAGGAAGTAGCTTCCCATTGCGAAGTCTCCTTCCTAAAATTATAGGAAAGAAAACATCCACTCCAACGGATGGACTAGAGGAAACAGGCGTGAGAAGCCGATGAGAATTGATTTTCTGCTGATCTCACTATATAACAGTGAGTAGGGTGAAGCAGGTTTAGCTTCGAGCTCCTAGTGTAAATAGAGAAGTGATTCTCTCCTGATCTCCATCTGAATCAGTTACCATTTTAAGTATTTGGTTGGTTGAAAGTGATTCTCTTCGCTCTTCAAACAAGCTAAAGTTGGAGCTCTCCCAAATAGCCCTAATAACGTTATTGACCAAAGGCCTTTTGCTTTCACTGTGCAAAGGATTGCCCCCCTCCTAGCAGGCTAGGAGCGCACCCACCCTTAGTTGTTGCTTCTCGATCTATTGCGCTATGTTTAACCTTGCTTGGATTTGTGAGAAGCAAGGAGAACGTGCCATTAGAGAGGAGAGAAGCCAGGAAGGGGAAGGGTAGAAAGAGGATAAGGACACAGTGCTATTGCACGGTGAACTGCAAGTGAGTGGTGACCTATGACTAGGTTCATGAGTCCATCATTGGAGAAATAAAAATACTACTTACATCTATCTATATATTCGCAAGTGGACTGGCCTCGTTCGGAAGAGCTCTCACCCTGTTCGTTTGAGCTATTCAGCGGAATTAGCAACCATCCAGCAGTGTTTTTCTCTCACAACAAATCAGCGAATAGTATTTTCAGCCACAATAAACCAGCGAAACGAACAGGCTGTCTGCTCTTTGATTTTCTGACGGACTGATTTCATTAGATTTCTAGAAGGAGGGTAGGGATTTGATCAGAATCTATTCTATACTAATCTCCACCATAATATAACGGAGAACAAGGTGAAGCGGGTTTTTTTTAACTCACTGTTCGTAGTATAAATAGAGAAATGACTCTCTCCCAATTACCACCTGAATCAGTTGGCATTTTAAACGTTTAGCTAGTCGGGAGTGATCCTGGAGCCATAGCTCTTCCAAATAGCCCATAAATCTGATATATTCTGTATCAGACGCGCCTTTATTTCATATTGTGGCTTCCCCTGCATCTTCTTGACCACACCATCCATCCATCATATTCGTCCATTATCTATCTCCCCATTTCAGTACAAATTAACTAATGGCTAATGATATCTTAGTTTGGCCTGAGCGCGATAGCGTCGCCAATTTGCCACCAACGGGTCCCCGGCGCCACTTACCACGTTCTAGGCGCCACGGGACGGCGGGAGCGAAGCGACTTGTCAAGCCACGAACCCTTTTGACAAATTCTTCTTGGTGTTTTGACCTTGCACCGGCCGGTTTGCTGACCGGAGCAAAGTGAGCTCCACTGGATTTTGTGTTGCTTGGAGGTAGTTACGACCACTTGCAAAAGCACAAGCACGTGTTAACCATAGGTGTCTCCGACGACTAGTGATGAAAACGGACGGAATTTTTCCCGTACCGTTCCGTTCCGTTTTCTATATTTTTCCGTCCGTTTCCGTATTTGCGAGATCCTGTTTTCGTATTTGCGGAAGCAGAAAATGGTGTTTTCCGTCCGTTTCCGAGTAATCCCGTTTTAATATGGAATAGACCCGTATTTATTCTGTTTTTATCCCGTTTTCAATCTATACTCAACATATTCAATAATTACATGTTCTTATATTATGTTAATATAACTACGAATCACCAAATATGCATGTTATGTTCACGTACATAGCATGTAAATGAATATTAAACTTTATATATATTATTACATGACTTTATATATGTATACTTTGAGAATATTATATTATGTGATCTTAATTTAATTTTCCGGCTCTCTATCCGTATTTGTTCGTTTCCGTATGTCCGCATATTCCGATTCCGTTTTCGAACCCGTATTTTCCGAACCCGATCCTGTTTCCGCCAAAAAAAATATAGAAACGGAAGTAGAAATAGGGTTTTTCCGTCCGTTTCCGTCCGTTTTCATCCCTACCGACGACCCCAGACGCCTCCTGTGTCATCCATCAGAGTCATGAAACAATGCAAAAGAGATCAGCTGTGCTTAGCTTATTAAGGCCATCTTCAGGGTCGGTTTTATATTACTCTCTCCAGTAATGTTTTGTCAGTTAAGAAGTAACGAGCGATAACTAGACAAAGTTATTGCTTTCTATAAAAAGCGGGACCAATCGGTCTTTGGTCTAAAAAAATAACTAGACAATGTTACCCAATACATATTTTTATTTTATCGTTTTTATAATCTCTCCATGACATCCATGCCTCACCTAGAGATTAACACTAAGTAGAAATCGAAACCTACTGTGTTATATTTTTATATATAAGGAACTCCTCTCTTCTATGTCTTTTTAGAAAAAATATATTGTATAATCATAGATGTCTATCTAATTAACTACTATTTAGTGCAGGTTCGATTCTAGCTTAAAGAATAACAATGCAATTGAGCCTGTGCAAACCACGAGAACTGGTCATTGTGTGGCGACCCAGTGAGCATAAACTGGTATAATTCTTTCAATATTTGAATGTTAGGCCATGTTCATCTGGCTTATAATCTGTCTTTTTCAGCTTGTTTTTTCAGCCAGAACAATATTTTTCTCTCACAACAAATCAGTCAACAGTGTTTTTCAGCCGACTTATCAGCACAGCCGAACGGGGCCTTACTTATAACACGTCTCCTATATTTCAGCTGCCTTAGGGTGATGGGTTTGGAATAATGTCTGTTGCTTTTGCTGCTGAGTGTTGATAGAAGGAAAAATAGAGCACATGACTATAGCTAGGAGACATCGCCAGTTTGCAAGAAAAACGGGCGCATGTTTATAGCAGCTCCCTACTTATAAAATCCTTAGGGCAATAATGATCGTGCTATTGTGTTATCTCATTGTTACTACGTCATTTACTTCCTCCCCTTTTTTTTTTTACTGTCGTTTTCACTTTCCGAGAATGTACTCAACTTTGACTAAACATATGCTAGAAAATATATATTTATAGTACATAATCAATATCATTAGATAGATTGTTGAATCTATTTTATATTAATTTAAGATATAAACGATACGAATATTTTTTATAAATCTAGTTAAATTTAAGAAAATTTAATTAGCAAGAGTATCATAACGACACTTCAAACAGGGACTGGGGAGCATGTGATTTAGGTCTGATAGAAAATTTGTACGTATATTTTATAATAGTATATATCATGATATCTATACCTAATAATAAAGAGACAAAATTTCAGGCTCTTTTTTTTCGTTCATCCATTTTTTTAGTTTGTCTTCCTCTAACTACCGAACAATGGAGAGCTTCTTCTGTCCAGACTTATATATATATATATATATATATATATATATATGACCTACTATTTAGAAGCCTGCCCTATGAATAATATTGAACGCCCACCACCGTAACCATCAACCTGTGAATTTTGCTCCGGCGAAGGGTCTCGCTTTTACCTCTCGTGCTGTTGCATGCAAGGCTCATTGATTGGGGCCATGTTTAGATCCCAGATTCTGTGCCTCGAAACACTGTACCGAATTACTGTAGCATTTCGTTTTTATTTGGTAATAATTGTCTAAACTTTGATTAATTAGGCTCAAAATGTTTGTCTCGTAAAGTACAATAAAACTGTGTAATTAGTTTTTGATTTTATCTACATTTAGTACTTCATACATGTGTCGACATTTTAATGTGATGGAGAATCTTCTTTTTGCATAGTGTAATTTTAGGGTAAATTTAGGAATCTAAACAAGCCCTGGTTCGGTGGAAACGGATGGAAATCACCAGATGCATGACGCTCCTTGTCGTCATAGGTGCATTGATTTGGGTGCGATTTCCACGTTCGTAGGTGCATGTTCACAGCTGTTAAATGGTCCAGAATAATTACGGACAGGCACAGGTGCAGTAAACTTGAATGGAATTATTTATAATACAAAATGATATTATTAGGAAGAACCTCACCCGATGCTAGACGCCCTTAGATTATCACAGGCAAATTTAGTGCACACGGGTCCACAAGAAATTATTTATAGACACATACCGTTAGTAATAAAAATTACTTTGTCCTGCCACAAATAATACTATTAGTAATAAAAATTACCTCGTCTAAATACCAGATGCAGGCAAATTTACCGCATATAGATCATGAAGGAATTATTTACTTACCAAAATAAAACTATTAGTAATAAAAAATAACCACGTCCGGATACTGGACTCCCTGGTGTTTATCACATCCAAAATTACTACACACCGATGTCGATAGAATTATTTATAGACTAAAATGATAGTATTAGTAATTAAAATTACCTTGTCCGGCCCGGACGCTCCGTTTACTATGAGAAGCAAATTTACTTCTAACAGCCTAGAATGTAATTATTTTACATAGCAAAATTATACTATTAATAATAAATGATTCGTTTGTCAGTGCATCGAATAATAAATGATTCGTTTGTCAGTGCATCGAACAAAATTACCGTCATGTCTCTAATGCATTGAATTGAAGTGGGACCACTAGCACTTGTACCACCGATTTGATAAGACTCAATGGCAGATTTCACTTGTTTAGTTTATTAGACCGTGGATTAAAATTGTGATAATTTCATCTATTTTATTAGACCGTTGATTTTACAAAACGTTTTATTTGTGACCGTAAATCATTTTTTTGTCTTTTTTGCGATGGATTAAAATTGTAAGATTTTATAAAGTCAATAAATAATAATAAAAATAATTATTATTATTTGCATGAGCTTTTTTATTATTTGCTTCGATAAACTATTGTGACTGTGTGGGATATTTTTTATTACTAATAGTATCATTTGAGTATAGAAATAATTTAATGCGAACCTGTGCACAATAAAATTAAATTAACTAAGATAATCCTCGAGGCGTCCAATGTCTGGTCAGGGTAGTTTTTATTACTATTAGTATCATCGGCTTCTAAAATAATTCCATCTGGACCTGTGAGGAGTAAAATTAACTCTGATAGTCATTGAGACGTTCGGTCTCCGATCAGGAGAGTTTTTATTACTATCAGTATTCTTTGGTTCTATAAATAATTACATCCAGAGCAGTGAGGAGTAAAATAAACTCTGGGGCGTCCAGTGTCCGATCACGGTAGTTTTCATTACTATCAGTATCCTTTACTTCTATAAATAATTCCTTCCGAACCAGTGGGGACTAAACTTAACACTGATAGTCATTGGGACATCTGGTCTCCAGTCAGGGTAGTTTTTTATTACTATCAGTATCCTTTGCTTCTATAAATAATTATGTTCAGACCTGTGAGGAGTAAAAATAAGTCTCATAATCATCGGGGCATCCAACGTGCGGCCAGAGTGGTTTTATTACTATCAGCATCCTGTGCTTCTAAAGATAGTTCTGTCTAGAACATTAATGAGTAAAATTATCTCTGATAGTCATCGGGGCGTTCGGTCTCCGATCAGGGTAGTTTTCATTACTATCAGCATCCTTTGCTTCTATAAATAATACCTTCGGGACCTGTGAGAAGTAAAATTAACTCTGATAATCATCGGGATGTCTGGTCTCCGATCAAGATAGTTTTTATTACTATTAGCCTTATTTGGTTCTATAAATAATTACTAGTGTTAGTATTTGCTTTGATTATTCCGGATGGTCTCATGGGCAGTAAACTTAGATGTGCTGCTCATCGAGGCGACAGGATTGTGGAAGAGAAAATGTTTTATTACTACTGTAATAATTTGTTTGGGTTAATAATTCCGGGCAGACCCATGGGGAGTAAACTTTTGTTGTGTTGCTAATCGTGGCACCCGGTCAGTAGATAAGAATAATTATTTATTACTACTTTTATCTTTTGGCTTGACAAATAATTACCGGCAGACTATTTTTTATTACTAATGTTATCCTAGTCACATAGACGTCCGGTCTTTGAGTAGACTATTTTTTAATACTGATAGTATCATTTTATTAAGAAAATAGTTCCATTGTGTCCATTGAGCAGTACATTCACATGTGCTAATCACTAGGGTGTCCGATCGCTATTCTGAGTTTTCTTTTTATTACTGATAGTACCAATTTGTTAAGAAAATAATTTTTTATACGAAATAAAATGAAAATATTTTTTATATAAATATTATAGATCTCGACGAGATCTACAACTTTCTAGTTTTGAGTTTTTTCATTTGAGATCGTTAAGATGCTAAAAAAATTAATTGCATATTTACACCTGAGGGTATTTTCGACTTTTCACACCCGTAGTTTGATACCGTCAGAGTCAAATTTGACGGAAGTGGCGTGGAGGGAAAAAAAAAAGTTCAAAGTAGTGACATGTGTGAGAACTCAATTTTTTTTTAATAGCTCTGAGTAATTATCAACTTTTATAATGACATTCACGTAAAAGTCTCAGTTTCAATTCAACACCGCCGTCAGCCCGCAGCAGCACAGCTCCTCGCCACCTCCTTTCTCGCTTCGCTTGCGTTGCGCTTGCGCCTCACCCCCTTTCCCCGCCGTCGCCGCCGCCGGAGCCATGTCCGGCGCGGCGGTCCAGGCGGTGGAGCCCCGCCCAGCGGCAGCCGCGACGACCACCGCGGCGTCTCCGGCCACCACGGCTCAGCCCGCGGCAGCGGCGGCGGCCGCGATGGGGTGCGGCGGCCCAGCGCGTGCGGCGGGGCCGGCGGCGGCGACGATGGAGCACGTGCTTCTGGCGCTGCGGGAGACGGAGGCGGAGCGGGAGGCGCGGATCCGCGGCGTCTTCGGCTTCTTCGATGCCGCGGGGCGGGGCCACCTCGACCACGCGCAGATCGTGGCCGGTCTCGTCGCGCTGCGCGTCCCCGAGGGGACGACCGGCGGCGCGGGCGCCGAGGACTACGCGCGCGCGCTGCTGCGGGCCTGCGACCGGGACCGCGACGGCCGCGTCGGCTACGACGACTTCCGGAGGTACATGGACGACAAGGAGCTCGAGCTCTACCGCATCTTCCAGGCCATCGACGTCGAGCACAACGGATGTATCCTGCCCGAGGAGCTCTGGCACGCGCTCGTCAAGGCTGGTAACTGCAATGCCACCGCTCCTCGCCTTATTCCTTCGGCGTTTTTTTTTTTTGGCAAGTACCTTATTCCTTCCTTTTAGTGATTCCTCTATTCCACTCCACCAGAGCTGCAATACTCGAATGAGGTTGAGTGAGAGAGTGTGATACTCTGTGAATAAAATAGTGTTTTCCTGAGCTACAAATTTAAGTGTTCCTTGAGATGTCATGAGAAATGTACTCCGTAGCTGAATACTGCCATAAGCTTAGTTCAGTACTTCACTGTTCTTTGTTGCTTGTAGTGGTGGAAGCTAGGATGTCCACTCTTGAAAAGTTGAATGGTAGTCCAATACATGTTTGTGCTGCAGTATCCCTGACTAATCTAGGTACCAAAGTTCAATTGGTGTAAAAAAATGCAATGCTCGATATATTGATGGAGAAATCAAGTAAGGTAGTGCTTTGCTTTTGGTCAATAAAGTCACTCAAGTTCTGTGATGGTTCTAGACTTCTAGTGATGCTGTAGGGACATGGGCTCCTTAAAATAGGTAACTAAGATAAAGGCCCTTTCATAATTTGGGTATCTTTTTTTTTCTTTTCCTAATTTGGTGATTAGGATGCAACACAAAGTATTGATGGAGACATACTGCATGGCATAGTTTCTTTTTGTGGTAAAATAAGTCATTCATTCGTGTCAATACTCAACTCTGGCTGTAGTATCAGAGTGGCAAAGTTTGGGGTTTCCTAACATTGAAATTCTTTACCACGTTTCCTAATGTCAGCTTTGAGAAAGTCCTTTTTTGACATGAGAATTGTAAATGACAACTATGATAAATTGAGTTCAGTTCTATTTGTTGCTACTTGAGCTATATCGTTTCCCTTGGAAATTGAAACGATAAGGCAGTGACTAGTTCATGAGTTGAGTTAGAGAGTTGGAGTAAGTATTGATGGTGGTGGTTATGATGCTCAGATTTTTTTTTTCACCAGGGAGGTTTATGGCTTGGATAAGTTTAGGCAGTCCCCATGTGGAAATTCTACGACAGGTTGTTGCTGACAGCTGTGAGAAGATTAGTCCCGTTGAGTGACCTGGTAAATCTAGCTGAAAGTCTGAAACCTTGAGGGGGGAGGTTGAGGGCATACAATATGGTTGATTGGAAGGTATCTGAATGTTGATGTGCTGTGTGCCATTCAAATCAGTTCCAGGACAGCCGTGAGCCAATGCCAGCAGTGTATGGACTAGTACTTGGAATTCCCATCATAACATGCAATGCTTCCATTTTAGCATTGTAATGTGCTTAACCATCAAAAAATTTAAATTAGTTTCGGTATCTTAATAACTGTCTAAGTCACCATTCTGAAAATAGGAAGTAGTTCCTTGTATGTGAAGTTTGTTTTAGCTTTGAATAGTGCAGTGTGGTGTATTTGTCGACACTGGTAGTAAATGTAAATAGCTATGTTCCGAAGAGCTGGCTGATAAATCTAGTCTTTGTGATATGTCTTAAGTATACCAGTTTACTGTTTGCAGGTATAGAAATTGATGATGAAGAGCTTGCAAGATTTGTTGAGCATGTGGATAAGGACAACGATGGTATTATTACTTTTGAGGAATGGAGAGATTTTCTTTTGCTTTATCCTCATGAAGCAACCATTGAAAACATATATCATCACTGGGAAAGAGTCTGCCTTGTAGATATTGGTGAGCAGGCCGCTATACCAGAAGGAATAAGTAAACATGTAAGTGCAAGCAAATATCTGATTGCAGGAGGCATCGCTGGTGCAGCATCTCGTACTGCAACTGCACCTCTTGATCGCCTCAAAGTAAATATGCAAGTGCAAACGAACTGTACTACAGTTCTAGATGCGGTTAAGGGTATATGGAGAGAAGGTGGTCTACTGGGATTTTTTAGAGGGAATGGACTGAATGTGGTAAAAGTTGCTCCAGAAAGTGCTATAAGATTCTACACCTATGAAATGCTTAAAGAATACATAATGAAAAGTAAAGGAGAAAATAAGAGTGACATTGGTACTTCTGGGCGTCTCATGGCTGGGGGTTTGGCTGGTGCTATCGCACAGACAGCGATTTATCCCATTGATTTGGTGAAGACTCGTCTGCAGACTTATGAGGGACATAGAATTCCTAGCCTTGGCGCACTATCAAGGGATATATGGATACATGAAGGTCCCCGAGCGTTCTACAGAGGCCTTGTTCCATCATTGCTTGGCATGGTCCCGTATGCTGGAATTGATCTTACTGTTTATGAAACACTGAAAGAAATGTCCAAGACATATGTCCTCAAGGACAACGGTACACTTCTACCAGGATCTGTTTGTACTTCCACCCTTCTCTCTGGTGTTACTAAGTTATGATTTTCTGATGTAGATCCTGGCCCTTTAGTACAGTTGGGCTGTGGAACAGTCTCTGGAGCGCTAGGAGCGACATGTGTATATCCTTTACAAGTCATCAGAACAAGGTAAGCGGTAGATTTCATTGATAGCAATGTAGGCTTGTGCAACCATGAAGGTCTGTCCCTCGCACATGCCCATATGCTCCTTTTCATTAATGTTATTTGCAGAATGCAAGCTCAGCCAGCCAATTCAAAGGATCCATATAGAGGGATGACTGATTGTTTTCGGAGAACTCTGCGGCATGAGGGAGTTTCTGGATTTTACAAAGGGCTTGTACCAAATCTTCTTAAAGTGGTGCCAGCTGCAAGTATTACCTATCTTGTTTACGAGACAATGAAGAAAAGTCTCTCCCTAGATTAAGTGACTTTTCTGCATATCAGCTGCTGACTGTATAGATAGTGTTGAGGCATGATCTTCCTCGTTGAGTAGGTGCTAACTTAATGACCCTGGAATATGAGATAGTATTTTGGCCTCAGGATACAGTTAATACAGGGCATTCTCATTCTTATTGGCAGAAATAAAAATGTGATACCTGTCAGATCATCAAGGGCCCATATTGGAATGCAGGTAGTTGGCCTTCTTTGTAAGCCTCTACTGCTGCTATTTCTATATATACTTCTTTTGCAGGTTTTGGCAATATTCTGTGTTTTCAGTTTGCACTTAAGAACTCCTTATCAACCGTAGGAGTTCGGATTAGGGGATTGCACTAGGAATTTTTGGAATTTATTCAATTTTGGTTTAAGCTCTGATGATTATGATCCAATCATATAGATGGAAGGAGGCACTACAGCTAGATTGCATCATACCTTAGCTGTGACTAGCTAATCCACCGGGGAAGTTGTTTAATTCTTCTGATTGACAGATCTCATAACGAACCAAGAATATTTTGTCGAAGATAAGTTCTTGGCAAGTCGCATGGTATCTTCATTGGGACTGCTAGAAACTGTTCTTGGCAAGTTTCAGTGAAAGTTTGAGATTGTCCTAGCAGCTTAATTTGATCTAATTAACTGACCTCAGTGCCATATGGTTTGCGCTATCTACTAGGTGCTTGTTCTGAAACTTGACTGTTTCTTGTGCCTTGGTAATTAATGTTCATGTCAGCATTACTTGATTAGCACCGTGTATTATGATGGAAATAATGTGAAATAGGCTGCCTGTTCACTATTTGGCTAGGTAAGGCTAGAGCTTGCTAGGAATGTAGCAGGGATTTCATAAAATCACCAAACTCTTCAGCTTGAATTCACCTTTCTTTCAGAAGGAACTGCCATTGTATTCATGTGTAATCATTTTTTCCTCACTCCTTTTCTTTGGCTGAGAGGCACCTGATTCCTAGATTTTTTTTCCAGTTGAAAATTAACATACACGTATGTATCGTACTGATTCAACCTTTTCAATATTTGTCTTTCATGATTCCATTTTTTTTGTGTGCACTGAATTTTCCCTTCTGTCATCATGGATTTCAAGGTGGAATAAGATGCTAGGATATGTTTTCTAGTTTAAGGCTGTGTTTAGTTGCATTGAAAAGTGCATTATGCAAAAAAAGATTTTCCGTCACATCAAACTTGCGATACATACATAGAGTACTAAATGTGGATAAAATCAAAAACTAATTGCACAGTTTGATTGTACTTTGCGAGACGAACATTTTGAGCCTAATTAGTCAACGGTTGGGCAATTATTACCAACCACAAACAAAATACTATAGTGTCGCTACAGTGGATTTTGGCACTCCAAATTTGTTTAATGTATTGGAAAATGTAACTCATTAAATGAAGGAACACTAACACATAACATACGACAAGAGAGAATTGAGTATGTACCACCCAAAAGGCCAAGTTGCTTTTATATTTCTGTTTGACCCTGATTTTCATGTTTCAGTGTACAGGGCATCTCCTGCACCTAGCACTTGTTTAGTTCCCAAAATATTTTGGGAAATGTAACTGTAGTGTTAGTGTAGCACTTTCGTTGTTATTTAGCAATTATTGTCCGATCATGGCCTAACTATGCTTAAAAGATTCGTCTCGTCCATTTCGTCTAAACTGTGTAATTAGTTTTATTTTTTATCTATATTTAATGTTTCATACATGTGTCTAAAGATTCGATGTGATGGAAATCTGAAATATTTTGGAAAATATTTTGGGAACTAAACAATGGCCTAGTAAGGTGTTTGAGACGATTTTGTTGACACAACTGCAACCGTTACAGTGGTGTGTTGTTCAACATACTCCCTCTAACTGCTTGTGCTTCTGAGATTTTGTCTTTATATATTGAGCTCGCTCTTGCCCTGCATAAAAGTGTGCTGCCCGCCTGCTACCATATACGTATGTATTTGTGTACCATATATACCAAGTGTCGTCATGATCGACCTGTATTGCACAAGTGCGCAGCTCACAAATATGGTACCTGACTTGTTTGAGAGATGTATTAAGAGACAGTAAACTGATGCCTGTTCATAAGCCAATTGCAATCCCCAGCTACAGTTTCGTGGGGCGTGACTGGAGTGATGGTGCATTGCTGGACAGACCTGATGAGAGAGAGAAAAAAGTTTGTGTATGCCTGGAGATCGCTGCAACTACATCTGCAGCTTTTTTTTGGCTTTTGCTACGATAAATTGTGAGACGCGGAGCTGTTCGGCTGATGGTCCGTGCGTTTCATAAGCCGGTTGATACTGTTTTGCGGTTGATACTGTTTTGTTGTGAGAAAGCTGATACTATTTTATTGTGAGAGAAAAAACATTGTACCGTGATGATGAGCGCAGCACAGCCGAGCAGTACGGCAGATTCTAGATCGGTTGTTGGGAAGAATGGCTATTCCAATTGAGGGCATGTTTGGTTTCCAGGAGTTAAAGTTTAACTTCCATCACATCAATGTTTCCTCAGATGCATGGAGTACTAAATATAGACTAATTATATACATGTCGGTACATATTATGAGTAATTTACGAGACGAATCTATTAAGCCTAATTAGTCTAAGATTGAAAACTTTTTATCAAATAAGACGAAAGTGCTACAATATTTGTTAAACTTTAACTCCTCAAATCAAACACCCTCTGAATAATACTGACCCTGACCCTCATCCTTTTCCCATTTGCACATGGTCCTGAAATCGTTGAGAGCGTGTACTACGGTTATGAAATTCTCGTATGCTCAGGGAACGTAGGGTCTGATCATCTGGCTTATAATCCGTCTTATTCAGCTTGTTTTTTCAGCTGGAACAGTATGTTCATCTGGCTTATAATCCGTCTTATTCAGCTTGTTTTTTCAGCCAGAATAATATTTTTCTCTCACAAAAAATCAGCCAACAGTGTTTTTCAGCCGGCTTATAATTCCAGCCGAACATGGCCGTAGTCTGCGATCTTGAGTACATAGGAGATCCACGAGGCTTGTTACCAGTAATATCAATGTGTAATTGCGCCGTTTATGTAAAGCAAGTGTTCAGGTAGGTCCCGTTCTGTTGTGCTTATGCTCTGCTTTAGGGTTCACACGAAGTTTCGTTTGTTCAAAAGACCGAACTGGAGAGATCCAGAGATAGTGCGAGGATAGCAGGAGGCAACTGAGAGAAACTTCGTGGATGCCTTTTTTTTTCCCATGTAATCGTGTTCTAGAAGAAGCTCTAAGAGCCGGAAGGAGCTGAATGAAACCAGAACGCCTGAAAGGGAACAGACAGACCGATGTGGGCATGCCTTGCCCACGATGGTGCTTTGGCGCCCACCCTACCAAGAAGGGCCCGGTACATGCACCGTCATTTGTACACGGTGCACACGTGCCTTTGAGCGTGTTCGCTGGTCTGGTCCATCCAGGCCAGCCGGCTGATCCCCTCAATAAATACTATTCATCAACCAGGCGCTACAGTTTTTCTTTCTCACAAAACCAGCTAAGTTTCGGACCAGCGAACGGGCGGCACGCCTTGACCTCGGCGAGGTTTGGACGCTCTGGACAGCCTCATCGGCCCTCCCTGCTTCACGACGGGGACAGTGCAGGCAGGACACGTGGTGGCTCTCGCCGCTGCCGCTGACCTCTCCCCGGACCCCTGCGGACACCTAGGCCTTGATTAAATGCAAGACTAAAGTTAGACATTTTTTCGCTCTCTTTGTCACATCAATTTTTACACGTATGCATGAAGTATTAAATGTAGATAAAAAATAACTAATTACATAGTTTAGTAATAAATCATGAGATGAATCTTTTGAGCCTAGTTAGTCTATAATTAGACACTAATTATTAAATACAAACGAAAATACTACTGTTAGAAAAATTCTAACTTTTCACCCGCTAAAAAGGCCCGGGGTGAATCGCGCCGTTGCACTTGCACCTCTCCTCACGCTCTCAGGTGAGGTCTCATCACTCATCAGCACTCGGAAGCGCTCCCGTGTCCCGCCAGCCACGGTTCTTCGGCGTCGGCGGTCCCTGGATCTGGCCCCATGCGTCGGCGCTTCGTTCGGCCGCAGTCGAGACGCGACGCGACGGCTCCCAGGAGTCAGGAGTCAGGTCTCACTCAGCCCCGCCCACCGGGTCCCTCTCCCTGCTTCCCTTTCGGTTCCGGATAAACGAGGACGTGTGCAACCATGATCCATGCGCTGTGCCCGTGCGGGCGAGCTGCACACGGCAGCACCGCAGCACAGCGATCCAACGCCGCCGCTGCGCGTGCTCCTGCGCCGCGCTACCGCTACTGCTGGCGCACAGTACGTGGATCCGCCACGCTAGCCTTTGTCCACGTGCCGCGTGCCGTCCCGCCCGTACCGTACGTATCCAGAGGTCAGGGCGTCCCGCAGGTCGCTGTTGCCCTCGTCTCGTGCCGACTTCTGCATCCTGGGCTCGTGGCATCACGGATTCACAGGACGTCGGGGACAGGTGGCGACGGCGCCGGTGCCGACGGAAACCTCGCCGCGGACACCTGGCACCGCTGCACGGGAGAGAGGGCCTCGTACGGCCCCCAAAATAGCTCTGGAGTCTGGACCGACCCTGGCCTCCCCGCGACAAGTGTCCCCGAGAGCGACGGCTCTCCGGCGGTGGCAGCTGCCGTCACCTGGCCCCGCCGGAGCCTCGGGACAAAGACCCGACCGGACCGAAGGCGCCGCGCAAAAAGGAGACGAACGGGACGGGACAGCAGACAGCTCCACACGCAACGAGCAAACGCGAGACGTAGGCTTTGTTTGGGCTGATAAGCCGGCTGAAAAACACTAACTGATTTGATGTGAGAAAAAATATTGTTTCAACTGAAAAAATAAACTGAAAAAATATAAATTATAAGCCGGATAAACAGGCTCGTAGTAGGATGCGGGCGATGGACGGACCCAGCCCGGCCGAGCCGCCGCGTGGGGTCCGCGGTGGCGCGACTGCATCTGCCGATTTCCTTTTCCGCCGGTGTTGGATGGCTCCGGCTAGTCGGCCGCGCAGGCGCAGGCGACGGTCGACCACGGATCGGGCTAGTACAAGATATGGCAACGTGCGCACTATGGGTAGCGAAACGTCTGATGTATGCACAGGATGCTGTGCCGAACCTTAGGTTGTCCCTTTCATAGGTTACTGCCGGCTGCTGACGTTCCTGCACCAGCGCGCCAAATTGCCAAAGTCGTCGTTTAGAAATGATGAGAAGGGTATGCTTGACGCACTTGCAGCCGCACGGCCGAACTATTTCAGCGAGACAACATGTGGTTTTGACAGGTACTCACACACTAGAACAGGTGCTACTCCTTTGGTGCTAAAATAGATACACCTTTCTCATTTTGGGAGTTCAATCGGTCTTAAATTTAGCTAAATTTATAGAAAATAATACTAATTAATATTTATGTCTCTAAATAAGTTTAATAATGTTTATTTGATACCACAAATATTAGTAGTTTTTTTTGTATATTCGGTTGCACTTAAGATCAGTTGACTTCTCAAAATACTAGCTAGATGTACACTTATTAGGGAAGCAGTACTATTGGAAGAGGACACTAGACTATGTCACCGCAACCATGTCAAGCGTATCGAGAATCAACTCTTCCTCTGTAAATACAAGCATGTGGTAGAATAATGCCGGCCGGTCTGCTAAACGAAATAGTCCATCCGTTTCACAATACAGTCACTCTATACGATTTGAAGTTTTTCCCCCTCAAATTACTTGTCATTTTCACATTCGATGATTTGAAAACAATCATTAACAATTTATCATTCAATCATTCATAAACGTGGCACGACACCAATCACATCCTCCTAGCTAAATGCACTGGCCAACGGAGATGTAAGTCATCAATCAAGGATTATAAGAGGGAGAGTTGAGGAGGAAATTATGGGGCTGTTTGGTTTGCAAGTGTGGCGTGGGGGCGCTCGCCCAAACAGGTCCATCCGACTATCGAGCGCTCAAAATGGACGGCCTGGGGAGCTGCCTGGCCCAAACACCCGCGCCAGAGTCAGAACTAAACATCCCCTATATTCCCTATTTGATGTGAAGGTTTTGAGTGGAAAATTATAGAGCAAGTTATGATGGACGGTAAAGATGTATTTATCTTTTGTTACTAAAAAAATATAACTTTCACCTACTAATTGATTAGTTAGAGTTAGCCCTTTAAACCGGCATTCCTCTTTCCATAAAAAATTTGCACTCCCACGAAACAAAGTATTTCTAAGCTTCTTTGCGAATTACACAGGTACAGGCGCAGACGCTCACAACACGCACGCACACTCATCCCTATGAACACACGCACGCAAATCCTACCCCTATAAGCACCTCCGAAAGCTTAACGCTGTTAAATCTTGGAATAAATCCTAGAAAATACGAACACTCCTACCAAGTCGAGGACGACGAGAACGTCGCCTACCACTAAAAGCATAACACTGTTAAATTCTAATATAAATATGCGAGCACCCGTGTCCAGCCGAGGACCTCAATCTAGGTGGGGCAAGTTCCATCATAAGGAACATAGCCAATTGAGATGCCATTGATTCCTTTTTTAAATGAAGAGTTTCTATAATAAATCTAGAAAGAGGGATGTGATCCCAAGGACCAAGCAACACGTTTTGGTTAGGGCCAATTGAAAAGACAAATTTTGAGAGTTGGAGGGATAAGCTTAGTAATACTTTTGTGAACTTGCCCCGTAGAGGAGCTGTTTTTTCACTCTTCTCATAGGGCCTGTTTAGTTCCAACTCCAACCAAAAAGAGAACCCAAAAAGTGCTACAGTACCTGTCACATCAAATCTTACGACACATGCATGGAGTAGTAAATGTAGACGAAAGAAAAAACTAATTACACAGTTTAGTTGTAAATCACGAGACAAATCTTTTGAGCCTAATTAGTCCATAATTGGACACAAATTACCAAATAAAAACGAAAAGTGCTACAGTAGCCGAACCCAAACTTTTTCACCAACTAAACAACCCCATAGTTGATGAAGCTACTATTTTTAACTTTTATTAGATCCGGCTTCTCCACGTACTGCAGCAAGGAACCGGAGCCCTTGGAAGTCGTATCAAATAGAGCGTCAATCAACTTGTTCGCTCGAACTTTCAGCCGCTTATTTTTAGTCAGCCAGCAGTATTTTGAGGGGGACCACTGCGGCTAGTCTAAGGCCAGGCTCGTGGCGTCACGGATTCACAGGACGTCGGGGACAGGTGGCGACGGCGCCGGTGCCGACGGAAACCTCGCCGCGGACACCTGGCACCGCTGCAGGGGAGAGAGGGCCCCGTACAGCCCCAAAATAGTTGTAGCTCTGGAGTCTGGACCGACCCTGGCCTCCCCGCGACAAGTGTCCCTGAGAGCGACGGCTCTCCGGCGGTGGCAGCTGCCGTCACCTGGCCCCGCCGGAGCCTCGGGACAAAGACCCGACCGGACCGAAGGCGCCGCGCAAAAAGGAGACGAACGGGACGGGACAGCAGACAGCTCCACAGGCAACGAGCAAACGCGAGACGTAGGCTGTGTTTAAATGCTTTTCCAAAAATTTTACAAGATTTTCCATCATATCAAATCTTTAGTGCATGAAACATTAAATATAGATAAAAAAATAACTAATTACACAGTTTAGTTGTAAATCACGAGACGAATCTTTTAAATCTAATTAACCCATGATTGAATACTAATTGCTAAATAAAAACGAAAGAGTTAATGTGCTTTTAAAAATTTTACGACCTCATCTAAACACAGCCGTAGTACGATGCGGGCCATGGACGGACCCAGCCCAGCCGAGCCGCCGCGTGGGGTCCGCGGTGGCGCGACTGCATCTGCCGATTTCCTTTTCCGCCGGTGTTGGATGGCTCCGGCTAGTCGGTCGCGCAGGCGCAGGCGACGGTCGACCACGGATCGTGCTACTACAACATATGGCAACGTGCGCACTATGGGTAGCGAAACGTCTGATGTATGCACTGGATGCTGTGCCGAACCTTAGGTTGTCCCTTTCATAGGTTACTGCCGGCTGCTGACGTTCCTGCACCAGTGCGCCAAATTGCCAAAGTCGTCGTTTAGAAATGATGAGATGGGTATGCTTGACGCACTTGCAGCCGCACGGCCGAACTATTTCAGCGAGAGAACATGTGGTTTCGACAGGTCCTCACAGACTAGAACAGGTGCTACTCCTTTGGTCCCAAAATAGGGACCTGTTCAGATGCATCCTAAATTCTAAATTTTTACTCTCTCTCCGTCATATTGAATCTTTGAATACATACATAAAACATTAAATATAGATAAAAAATAACTAATTACACAGTTTGGTTGTAAATCATGAGACGAATCTTTTGAGCCTAATTAGTTCATGATTGGACACTAATTGTCAAATACAAACGAAAGTGCTACAATAGCTAAATTCTATTTTTTTTTTGCATCTAAACACCCCCTAGATACATCTTTCTCATTTTGGGAGTTTTTGGCTAAATTTATAGAAAGTAATACTAATTAATATTTATGTCTCTAAATAAGTTTAATAATGTTTATTTGATACCACAAATATTAGTAGTTTTTTTATATATTCGGTAGCACTTAAGATCGGTTGACTTCTCAGAATACTAGCTAGATGTACACTTATTACGGAAGCAGTACTATTGGAAGAGGACACTAGACTCATGTCACCATAACCATGTCAAGCGTATCGAGAATCAACTCTTCCTCTGTAAATACAAGCATGGTAGAATAATGCCGGCCGGTCTGCTAAACGAAATAGTCCATCCGTTTCACAATACAGTCACTCTATACGATTTGAAGTTTTTCCCCCTCAAATTACTTGTCATTTTCACATTCGATGATTTGAAAACAATCATTAACTAATTATCATTCAATCATTCATCAACGTGGCACGACACCAATCACATCCTCCTAGCTAAATGCACTGGCCAATGGAGATGTAAGTCATCAATCAAGGATTATAAGAGGGAGAGTTGAGGAGGAAGTTATGGGGCTGTTTGGTTTGCAGCGTGGCGTGGGGGCGCTCACCCAGACAGGTCCATCCGACTATCGGGCGCTCAAAATGGACGGCCTGGGGAGCTGCCTGGCCCAAGCACCCGCGCCAGAGTCAGAACTAAACAGCCCCTATATTCCCTATTTGATATGAAGGTTTTGAGTGGAAAATTATAGAGCAAGTTATGATGGACGGTAAAGATGTATTTATCTTTTGTTACTAAAAAAATATAATTTTCACCTACTAATTGATTAGTTAGAGTTAGCCCTCTAAACCGGCATTCCTCTTTCCATAAAAAATTTGCACTCCCACGAAACAAAGTATTTCTAAGCTTCTTTGCGAATTACACAGGTACAGGCGTAGACGCTCACAACACGCACGCACACTCACCCCTATGAACACACGCACACAAATCATACTCCTATAAGCACCTCCGAAAGCTTAACGTTGTTAAATGCTGGAATAAATCCTAGAAAATGCGAACACTCGTACCAAGTCGAGGACGACGAGAACGTCGCCTACCACTAAAAGCATAACGCCGTTAAATTCTAAAATAAATATGCGAGCGCTCGTGTCCGGTCGAGGACTTCAATCCAGGTGGGGCAAGTTCCATCATAAGGAACATAGCCAATTGAGATGCCATTGATTCATTTTTTAAATGAAGAGTTTCTATAATAAATCTAGAAAGAGGGATGTGATCCCAAGGACCAAGCAACACGTTTTGATTAGGGCCAATTGAAAAGACAAATTTTGAGAGTTGGAGGGATAAGCTTAGAAATACTTTGTAGAAGAGCTGTTTTTTCACTCTTCTCATAGTTGATGAAGCTACTATTTTTAACTTTTATTAGATCCGGCTTCTCCACGTACTGCAGCAAGGAACTAGAGCCCTCGGAAGTCGTGCCAAATAGAGCGTCAATCAACTTGTTCGCTTGAACTTTTAGCCACTTATTTTCAGTCAGTCAGCAGTGTTTTTCTCACAATAAATCAGTCAACAGTATTTTTAGTCGCTTATTTTTAGCCAAACGAACAAGCTAAATATTTCTGCAATCTACCGGGTGCATAATATTGGGTACATCCTCTGACATCTGAGCTGCATCCGCGATAAATTCCCACAGCAGTTCGGCGTGACAGCGTGGTCGAGCTGATCTGACTCGAGCGATTATTGGTGTCGTGTGGTGGTTCGTGTCATCAGGCACGGGAGGGTCAGGCATGCAGCATGACGCAACGCAATTCGGCCATGCGGCGCGCCGGCACGAATGACGCCGCCTCGCACTAACCAGTCCTGTATAGTGCATACCACTACCAGACTTTTGTCCTAACGTATGTACTTGCTGATTGGCCCTTCAGCATCTCACGAGATACATTCATGGCTAGTCAAGCTAGAAAGGCAAACACAGAAAGCAGAGAAACTTTCGGCAACATCCTGTTTTAGTAGTGGTTTCGACAGGTAGGTAGCCGGGTAGGCCACCCCCAACGCTACACCATGGCTGTGAGCCCCGGCTCCTGCATTTGCACCTATGCCTGCCTTGTTTAGATCCCCAAATTCCACCTCAAATTCCACTATGCAAAAAGAAGATTCTCCATCACATCAAAATATCGGTACATATATGGAGTACTAAATGTAGATGAAATTAAAAACTAATTGCACAGTTTTGTTGTACTTTGCGAGACGAATATTTTAAGCCTAATTAATCAATATTTGGACAATTATTACCAAATAAAAACAAAATTGCTACAGTGTGATGAGATATTTACTATGCAAATTTTGCATCCTAAATTTGGGATCTAAACAAGGCCTTGTTTAGTTCCCCTATTCTCCCCCAAATTCCACTGTGCAAAAAGAAGATTCCCCGTCACATCAAAATATCGGCAAATGCATGGAGTACTAAATGTTGATGAAATCAAAAACTAATTATACAGTTTTGTTGTACTTTGCGAGACGAACATTTTAAGCCTAGTTAGTCAAAATTTGGATAATTTTTACCAAATACAAACGAAATGCTACAGGAATTCTGATACCGTGTTTTTCTCCCCCAATTCACACATCTAAACGAGGCCCAAGCAGCCGATTCAGCTCAACCAGTGGCTTTGCAGAGTGTCAGGGGATCTTGCTGGAATAGTGTACTTCCTCCGTCCCTAAATATTTGTCGTTTTCATTTCCCGAGAAACAACTTTAACAAAATATATATTAAAAAATATTAATATTTATAGTACATAATTGGTATCATTGGATAGATTTTTTAATCTAGTTTTTTAATAAATTTATTTGAAGATAAAAATGTTGCACGTATTTTCTACAAATCGAGTCAAACTTGTGGTACGAAAACCAGAAATGACGTTTAAATAGGGACAGATGGAGTATGCTTGATTTAGCATACGCAAGCCATCTCCGAAGCACGCGTTGGAGGTGAACAATGAAGACCCTGTCACACGTTTTGTTGGTACTATAGGACGAGCAGAAAAGGTGATGTTCTGAGAACGGTGGGACCGCAAATAAAACTTGAAGTTTTGGCTTGCGTTGTGGGCATTGCAGCCCAATCCCTTTGGACTACGTGCGATTGTGACTTTTTTTACCGAGGTCAACACTCCTAGTTGCCCTCATTGGTCCTGCCCTTGGCGGTAGAAGTTAGGTACCCGTTTGAATCCTCAGGGATTTTAAGAATTTAAGTAAAAAATGTAATGTTTTTATTGGATTTTGTATCATATGGATTCTGTTTCTGTATTATACTTCCTCCGTCCCTATTTATGTGTCGTTTTGACCTTCTACTAGATACATGAAAGATTCTTTAAATTTGGACATACATAATGTCTAGATACATAGAAGATGCTTTGAATCTAGACTCGTAAAAACATAGCTAGAACGACACATAAATGGAGATAGAGAGAGTAATCTACTAGAGTCTAGACTGTTTGGACACCCATGGAGAAGTAGAGAATAATCTACTAGAATCTGGACTGTTTGGAGAAATTATAGGATTCTGAGATTTTTTCCTATCCGCATTCTTAATATCGTGGAAATCCAAACGGGACCTTGACCGTGCAGCATGTCAGCATGTGTTGTGCAGTCCAGATGAAATTAAACTGACACAACACATGACGAAATAGTTAATTAATAAACTGACATAACACATGACGAAATAGCCGCATGACCAGGTAGACTTGCTTGTGTACCGTGTGGAGTAGTATACGTGTAGTGGTAGAGTGGTAGTACCCCTACTCCAGTACGTTTACGTGTTTGGTGAGCCTCAGGGCGCCCACGACACATGTACATGCATGGCCTTCGTCTTGAGAAGAAAACGTGCGTAAGCCTTCTAGACGGACAGATATATCCCACGCCTGCCCAGCGGCACGCACGAAGGTTCTCCGTCACGCGTCAGCTACGAACAAGCGCCACGTCCTGTTCACCGGATAATTTCTGGCTGACTGATAATTTGTTGCGAGAGAAAAATACTGGTAGATTGATTTTGGCTCGTAACGTCAAGCGAAGAGGCCGTGAACCTGTGGCCCTGCATGGCGGCGGCATGCGAAGGGAAGGTGCGACAAACTCAGACGACATCGGAAAGCCAACCACGTTCTGAAATGGAAACAGCTGGGACACGGCTGCTGCATGGACCGCGGCGAGACTGCTGCATGGACCGCCGGACCTGGGGCACTTCTGGTGTTTGCATTGCTACCGGCACGAGCAGAGAGGAAGCACGCCGGTAAAACAAATTAAAACAACACAACAGGTGGACGCCGTCGCTCAAACACCAGCCCCAAACAAATCCTACCTACTTTTCTCCACTAACGCGACAATGTGGTATGCTGCACAAAACATAGCACAAACGAGTTTTTTTTCACTTCACTAGACACTTTAGTCCAGGTCAGGTTGGATGAGACCAAATCTGAGGAGTGTGCTACATTCAAGAATTCGTCGGCAATCTTTTAGAGGCCACATCACCACTGCTCTTTTAATTTTATATCTCCTTATTTATTATGGTATTTTTTGTAAGCTTCTTTTTCTCCTTAATCAAATACGTGCTCATGTCGTACAGGAGATAGAGATCAATATGACTGGCAGCTTTGACACTTCCCTGTTGAAATTAACTGGAGAAGACGAGCAGGTCGTTCATTCGTGCGAAATTTCTAATGGTGCATGTGAGATTCATGCGTTCCGAGTGACGACGCAAGCTGTTTGACTTTGGGCTCTACAGACTGTACCAGCACATCTCAGAGTTTCTGACTGCCGTTCTTGTTGAACAGATTTACGTATTTTTCAACGAAAACGTACACGATGACGCAACGCTGGTGGGAACTACTCCGACTATTCATGAGAAGATTCGCGCCACTGTACGCTATATACAGAACAAAACAAGTCAAGTGCAGCCGCTGTGTGGATAACACTAACTAGTACTACTCCTGTGCTATCGGTACTCGGTATCCTTCCTGCTCCGTTCATTTAACAAATCATGCATATCGACCGTTCAACCGCAGCAAAGGACACCTCTCTCCCCAGGAACAAGTCTTCTTATTTTATTGTTGGGCGGTTTGAGGCTTTATTTGTGCCTTTGTTTGTGGTGCCAACTCCTCAGGGATTGTTAACGTCAAATGACCCCATCGGCAGAATATGTTTCACCTAGCAAGAATCACGAAATATTTAATGCACATTATTTTCTCCAGGAAGTATGCGCACTACTAGCCTTTTGTTCGAGAGGAAAATTATCTTTTTCTTTCACAGATGTTTTTCCTTACGTATTAAAATCAACAGTTTTATTTGATCGATGTATCATAGCACTACGACCTTAATTTAATTTCGTTTATTGGCTTACACTACCATCTTCCATCTACACATCTTCATGACAAAGTCCTATATGGCTGTTCCTATCTAGTGGCTCAACATAAGGGCCGTACACTGGACAGTGCAACTGGTGTGACCAAGCGGGCCCTCCAAAAAAAAGAGTCCCTAATCAGTAATCAGTCACTAAGCCTAATTAACCTAAGTTTGGGTTGTTTTTTTATTTGTTGACTAGCCCACAAGAATCACCGTGCAAGCATTCATCTACCTATGTGTTTCCATTGCAACATTCCGACTCTTGAGTCTACCATGACCACTCGTGTGACAATTCAGTGCATCTGGTTTGGGCATCGACCTTCAGTTAGCCTATACTATAGGTGACACCACTGAATTTTTTACTATTTGGCTCTTTTTTTGAAAAAAAATCACGTTTAGACCCTTGAACAAAGTAAACTCAACTTTGGACCCTAGGGGTCGACGCCATGATTCATGGCGTCGAGGTTACACGTCTCGACGCCGTGACTCACGGCGTCGAGCTTCGTGGTCCTATTTGACGTGGCAGATGATCTGGCAGACAGCTCGACGCCGTAGATCACGGCGTCGAGCTTGGATTCATCTGATTACTTCGCTGGAGGCTTCACTACTAGCCAGTAGCCAGTGAAGCCCCAACCTTTGGGGGCGACGTGTCACGGCATTAGTAGCACGTACGACTTTACGAGAGTACGACCACTGCGCTGCGCATGCAGAGATGAAAGTTCGAGCCCAGCCTACTACTGCACTCCGCATCTACCACGAGCCGTCCATGACCCAACGAATGAATCGCAGCAGCAGCTGCTGCCATGGTTACTAACCCGATCTGCATCGCCGGCACTAGCATTTTTGTTTTTATTGGGTAATAATTGTCCAAACATTGATTAATTAGACTCAAAACGTTCGTTTCGCAAAGTATAATAAAATTGTGTAATTAGTTTTTGATTTCATCTACATTTAGTACTCCATACATGTACCGGTATTTTGATGTGACGGAGAATCTTCTTTTTGCATAGTAGAATTTATGGTGAATTTGGGAAACTAATCATGACCATTGTCAGATTTATTAGTCACACACCAACCCTGTGTCTGTGTCTCTGCGGGTGACCAGGTCCACTCTAGCTACGTGGCAAGTGCTGAGGTTACAACTCGCAGCCACACTGGTTCCCAATCATTGGTCATTGCCGATGGGCAGGCCGCCGGAGGCATGCGCGACATACATACTTGTAGCGAAGCAAATAACGGTGACAATACGATACTGTGCGCTCTGTATACTCCACCATGGCTATGCCGAATCGAAGCATATGGATCCAGGTGCAGTTTGCAGGCAGTTGCTTTGCTGCTTTTGGCACACGGCGTACACTTGCTGGAGACGGACGGACGGTTCGCGGCTAGCCGGTGGCGAAAGGGGGAGCGCGCCAGAGCTTTGCTTCCCTCCACATTTGAAGGCGGCGCCTTTTATTCGAACTCGCATGGCATTGCCAATTTCTAGAGTTGTCTTAAGTCAAACTTTTTAAATTTTGACCGAATTTCTATGAAAAAATGCTAAGATTTATGGTACCAAACTAGTATCATTTGATTTATCATAGAATATATTTTCATAAAATGTTTATTTTATATCATAAATGTTGTTCATCTTTTCTATAAAGTTAGTCAAACTTAAAAAAGTTTGACCGGCACGGATTCTAGGAATTGAAGCTTTCAGGGACAGAGGGAGCACTCTACCTCTACATAGGATGTAGCCCCTTTAACTCCATTGGCGGAGCAAAAGCACTGGCCGCCGACAAAAAGAGGAGACCCTCCGGCCGTCGGCAGGCGGCAGACAAGGGACCCGCAAGAATATTGTGGAAAAAGCGGACCGGTCGAATTCACTCGCGCCGTCAGAGGAGGTAACGAGAAGGATGGCCACCGGCCAGGAGCCCAGGAGAGCAGAGGGCAGAGGCTGAGACAGAGCGCAGCGGCCGGCGCACAGCTTGCGATGGACGCAACGCAAAGCGCGGCGTGCGGCCAGCCGGCGGCTCTCAATTTGATCTGAAGTACTACTCCTATACACTACTGGCCAGTGAAGCCCCAGCAAAGTAATCAGATGAATCCAGGCTCGAAGCCGTAGATCACGGCGCCGAGCTCGACGCCGTGATCTACGGCGTCGAGCTGTCTGCCAGATCATCTACCACGTCAAATAGGACCACGAAGCTCGACGCCGTGAGTCACGGCGTCGAGACGTGTAACCTCGACGCCATGAATCATGGCGTCGACCCCCAGGGTCCAAAGTTGAGTTTACTTCGTCCAAGGGTCTAAACGTGATTTTTTTTTCAAAAAAGGGTCAAATAGTAAAAAATTAGGGTGACACCACGACTGTTGATGTGACGAGACAACAATTGCCACGACGAGTTCCTTTAGGCTGACAACGGTCAACCAATAAGGGCCTGTTTAGTTTCTGAATCATTCAGTTTAATTCTCATCACATCAATGTTGCGGCAAATGCATGGAGTACTAAATGTAGATTAATTGTATGCATGTCAGCACAGATTAGGAGTAATTTACGAGACGAATCTATTAAGCCTAATTAGTCCAAAATTGAAAACTTTTTGTCAAATAATACGAAAATACTACCGTGTTTGTTAAACTTTAACACCTCTAACCAAACTGGCCTTAAGTCCTTCTCGCTACTTGTTAATTTTTACAACATCTGTATCGACATGCCTTCTCCATTATCATTCCCATCTAACTTCTCAATTAGAGTAACAGTGTGTGAATGCTTAAGAGGATTAAATACCTATTTTAGTTCTTATTATTAAAAAATATATGTCATTATATAAGGGAACTTAATTTAGTTATTTTAATGGGGGGGGGGGCGTCCCATTTCAGTTCATGCCACCAAAATACCAAATCTAAGATATGGGGCTGGCTCAACAATAGCGGGTCTATCACCACCACTCTTCGCATCGCTAGTTGGGCTAGGGGAGGGAGACAATAACGGTAAGCATTAGAGCTATAAAGAGTGAAAAAATATATAACCATTAATTATTGTTAAAGGGATTTTACAAATAGGGGAGGGGGGCAAATGCCGCATGGCATGCAATATCCTTTGCCTCTGTTTGCTACAAGCACCCCCTTTCCACTACTTTTCTTGCCATTGACCAACACTACTGACCTTGTCATTGACCAAGTGGGTAGTCCGGTACATATCAGACGATTGGTTGTTGGTTGCTGTGTGGAGTAGCTGTACGTGGAGTTGTCACAGGAATTTTGTAGTGTTTGTTGGAGTGGGCACGTGTTGTCATAGAGTTTTTGGCGGCATGGGTGCATCACCCGCACTCATGGACCTCTATATTCATCCTCTATACGTCCTAGTCAGCAAGATTATCTCCTCTATACTCAATTCTTCCGCACCCATCCATCCTCCATATCATCCTCTATCCACTCTATCCACTATAGGACCCACTTGTCACTTTATCTAAATATATCCATGTGTAATCTAGTTTTGAAGGATTTATTGAGACGAATTTAATGGTGCAATCGAAATTTAATTTGGATTTTTGGTTTGTGAGTTATAACATTTTTTCCCCTTTGTTTAGCTAGTGGGGTCCGCCACTATAGAGTATAGAGTAAGCACTGTACTACTCTAAATATAGAGTGAGAGAAATGATAGAGTATCGTTTTAGAGTACCCAGTGCAGCAGTTTTTACTCTATATTCATACTCTAAAGCTTTAGAGTATCATTTTAGAGTACCCACTGCGGCTAGTCATGCCTGTCGTTTTTACCGGACCGATTGGCTAGTTTAGGCTATCCGCACTCATGGTCCTCTATATTCATCCTCTATATGTCCTAGTCAGCAAGATTCTCTCCTCTATACTCAATTCTCCCGCACCCATCCATCCTCTATATCATCCTCTATCCACTCTATCTACTGTGGGACCCACTTGTCACTTTATCTAAATATATCCATGAGCGATCTAGTTTTGAAGGATTTATTGAGACGAATTTAATGGTGCAATCGAAATTTAATTTGGATTTTTGGTTTGTGAGTTATAGCATTTTTTTCCTTGGTTTAGCTAGTAGGGTCCGCCACTGCGCACTATAGAGTAAACACTGTACTACTCTAAATATAGAGTAAGAGAAAGGATAGAGTATCGTTTTAGAGTATCCAGTGCAGCAGTTTTTACTCTATATTCATACTCTAAAGCTTTAGAGTATCGTTTAGAGTACGCCACTGCAGACAGTCTTAGTTGTTGTGGTGTGTTCTTTTTTTTCCCACTGTAGGTGGCCTCCTAGTGGCTAACTGCTTGTAATAATTTATGCTATATAAGTAAAAATGGACACTGTTAGTGCCGATGTGTTAAAAAAAATATTGCCATTGACCATTGTTGGTCTAGCCTATTGCCTCGAGTAAAACGTTAACTCTCAAAAAATGACTAACTCATTCAACAATGGGAATGCTGTCAATGTATTCTTAGAACCAAAGAATATTGTCTGAAAAGTAGTTCGTCCTGTTAATGTGCCAATGAAAATTTAATTTATAGCCCTGTACGGTTGGATCATTCCATTTTTCTCATGCCTAGAGATAGATGTGAACGTGAATTAACGATATTTTTTGACAAAATAGAAAAAGCAGGTGCATGTTGGCACATTTTTATCGACAAATTAAAGCGGTCAAGTCTAGCATCACGAGCGTGGAAAGGTAAAAAAAATCCTGAAACATGGTAGAAATTACTACTTGATATTTACAGCCCAAGGGAACAGTAAATAGGCAAAAAAAAAAAGGTTCAAAACAAACTGTCACCCCTATCTCGTGCCCCAAATTGAGAACAAAGCCGCGCAGGCGCCGCCGACCCGGGCCCGTGATGGCCATCAAAGCAGGAGGCGCGTGCACCTCAGGCGCCAGCCAGGCCCGTTCGCGATTTGGTGTCCCACCTCCAGCTCGCCGCGGGCTCTGTTTGAAACTCCCAGAGAATGACCGGATGAACCGTCGGCGTCAGCTCGGAAAAGCAGAGCACATCAGATTAGCCGTAATGACCTTGGAGTTTGGACCCAGTCGGGACCGCAGCCGCAGGCGGCCCTCCCGCCCGGACGGCAGCGCCAGCGCGCGCCTTTATTACCCCTCGCGCGGGCGGCCGAGGCTCCCCGCACACGCACCGCGCCGCGCCGTCCCGAGAAAGCAAAGCGGACCAGCGCCGCGAGTCAGCCGTCAAGGAGAAGGGAAGCGGAAGCCGAGAGCACGCCGCCCGCCCCGCCCACCTAGACAAAGAGAGGAGACCCCCACCACCTACCGCGAAGGCTTGACCGCGGAAACACCATCCATGTCTCCCTCGTCGTCGTCGTCGTCGATGGGAGGCTCCCTCGCGCTCGCCGCCGCTACGGCCATCGCGTTCTCCGGCTCCCTCGTCATCTTCTCGCTCTGCCGCGCGCACCTCTCCCACGGCGCCGAGCCCGAGCCGGAGCTGGAGCTGGAGGAGGGCGCCCCGGAGCACGCCCTGCGCCCCTGCCTCACGTCGTCAGGTACGTACGAGACCCGTCCCTCTTCTTCTTCTTCTGCCGCCGCCGCTCCTCGGCGGCGGTTTGTTTCGCTCTCGGCGGACGGGATTCTCAGTTTCTCACAGCTCTGTTCCTTGCTCGCTGCTGCGCATGCAGCGAGGCGGACGCGCGGGTGGAAGGCGAAGGCGAGGAGACGCAGGGACGAGAGGCGGGTGCGGTTCGCGCCCGACGTCGTCGACAATGAGGGCGCACCGCCCGCCCGCCGCCACCCGCCCGCCGCCGCCGCTGCTGCCGCGTCGTCGACGTCGGCGGCGGCCACCTGCAGGGACGCGGCGGGGTCGGAGGACCGCATGATGCCGGCCAACCGGGAGGCGCTCTACCGCGGCATGCTCCGCGACCGCTCCGCGCACCGGTTCACCTGCTCCTACTGACCTCCCGGCCGCGGCCGCAGCCGGCCTCCGTGCGCCGTTTCGTCTGCGGCCGCCGGCCGGAGAGCTCGATTGGTTGCTTCGCCTAGTTTCGTTCGCTCGCCGTTAGCGTTGTTCGGTAGGCAGGCTGTTGACTTCGGGGGTTCATCCTCTTGCGGACGGAGGATTTTGTTAATAGAATTTTAGTATTTTTCTTCTTTTTTATATTTGTGTTTTGTTGTAGATTAATTAATGTTTTTTTTTTCGTTTGAGCGAGGAAGGAAGAAACTCTGCTCTGTAAATATGCTGCCATTTTATCCAAAGAGGAAAAGGGAAAAAAAATCAAAGTCGCTGCTTCAGCACGACGTGTAACGTGTTTGGTCTACAGTAATACACGTCCCCGTTCACACGAAATTTCTACAAATCGTCAAATCGATCAGAAAAATGAAAAGGTTAAAAGGGGCGGTAAATTCGTGGCTAGGGGTTAAAGAGGGTGCCGTGTGAACGGGGATAATGGCTTCGCGTGACCGCGTGATCGGAGCTCGTCAGGCTATCCGCACTCATGGTCCTCTATATTCATCCTCTATACGTCCTAGTTAGTAAGATTCTCTCCTATATACTTAATTCTTCCGCACCCATCCATCCTCTATATCATCCTCTATCCGCTCTATCTACTGTGGGACCTACTTGTCACTTTATCTAAATATATCCATGAGTGATCTAGTTTTGAAGGATTTATTGAGACGAACTTAATGGTGCAATCGAAATTTAATTTGGATTTTTGGTTTGTGAGTTATAGCATTTTTTTCCTTGGTTTAGCTAGTAGGGCCCGCCACTGCGCACTATAGAGTAAACACTATACTACTCTAAATATAGAGTAAGAGAAAAGATAGAGTATCGTTTTAGAGTATCTAGTGCAGCAGTTTTTACTCTATATTCATACTCTAAAGCTTTAGAGTATCATTTAGAGTATGCCACTGCGGACAGTCTCATCGCGGTAGGGTACGGGACGGGAACGCGGACGATGATTCGTTTTCTGGATTGGGCTGGAGACGGATGGCCGACGGCGACCACTGGAAGAGCCTTCACCTCGGTCGTCGACGAGCTGCTGGGTCGGCGGTCCCACCCACGCCTCCAGGATATGGTTGTACCTTCTTCTTTGGTTACCGTTACCCTGCCGGCCTAGGGTATCTACAACTCTGTGGAACTCTCTACCCAACTAACCATGGCCCACGAAATTACCTTATTATATACGCCACATCTAGGGGTGTTTAGATGTAAAAACTTTTTGAAATTTGGCTACTGTAGCATTTTTGTTTGTATTTAGCAATTAGTGTCCAAATCATGGACTAATTTGGCTTAAAAGATTCGTCTCGTAATTTACAACCAAACTGTGCAATTAGTTATTTTTTTATCTATATTTAATGCTCCATGCATGTGTTTAAAGATTCAATGTGATGGGACGAAAAGTAAAAATTTAAAATTTTAAAGACATCTAAACAAGGCTAGTAATATCTAGCTCTCTACCAACCTTGGGCTACGAAACTCGCCTACATGAAACTGATACATGTTTGTATAAAGAGAAAGAATTTACATTACATCATGTAAGATACAAGTGGCCAAGGACAAAGAAAAGAAAGACAAGACCCTACACAATAAATTAATTCGTCTACACAAAATGAGCACATAGTTTATCAAGGAGGCAAAAAAGTTGTATGTTTATCGTAAAGAGATACAAAGGAGCTTACAACCAACGTGACCGAGGAGGAAAAAAAAGACAAGACCCCAGGCAAAAAAAAATTCACTCAACTACACAAAACAAGATGCTAAAGGCCAGGATGATTTGGCTTCGAAAAGGGCTGCCCAAGGGAATATTTGTGACTGCTCGGCCCTATTTTTTTCAACTCTACTTGAACATTGTTCGCCAAATAAGCTGATGTCATAAAGTGTATTCTAGAAAAAAATAGGGACAGTTGGGTGCCAACTCCATATTTTTATGGAAGCCCTTAAGGGTATTCTAAAACATCATACCACTTTCTTTATCCCCCCCACCCATACAATAGCGACACCGCCCGACAGCGAGGCAAGAGATCATAGAGCGCTCATCGGTGTGCCGTAGGGGTGGGCATCTCATAGCGGTGCTTGGGCGAGCTTGTCTATCGTCATCGACAAGCCGCCACACCGCCACCCCCCTTGGGCGGTGTTTGTAGCTTTTTTCTATTGTCGGTTTCTCACAACATTGTCATCGGTGTGCTTCATTAGTTTGATGAGTCTTTGGATAGATGCCATTGCTAAAGATCATATCAAAACTCAAGTCATATCTCAAATGAAGAATTGAGCATATTTAATAAGACAAAAAGAGACAAAGTGAAATGAATACGGTTTGGTCTTAGTAGTACCTTGTTCTGCATGAATAGGAAGAGATTAGTAGTTGATTGTTATTGACCAAGATTGGAGAATGAATAAAAATTGAATAAGTGAAAAAAATAACAAGCATATGCGAAGAATGTATAGAAAGAGACATGGTGTGATGCATATCGGTTGATCTTACACATGAAGCTTGTACATGCTGTGTATTGTCAAAATTAGGATTTAATGATTGATGAAGAAGGCAAACATTATTTAAGAACAAATAATGAGACATGAGTGGCTACATATGGATTGGTTTTACATGAAGGGCCTGCCATATCAAATTAAGAATGATGATATCAAATTTCATATTCATCAAAGGGCACGTACTAGTAACTTGATCACATTGATGGTGCTCATATTCAAGGAGAAAGTTGATCAAGTCACCGTATTTCAAGAAAAGAAAACATTGAAACTTGACTGATCTCAAGATGTATATTAAAGAAGACATTCAAGCAAGGATCACAATAGTAAATAAATAGATTTCCATTGAGTGCTCAATGCGGATTCAAGACATTGTACTCGATAATTAAGGTGAAGGTAGCACAGAAATTGTATGGAGGTACTAAGGAAGGTGAAGGGCAAGTGACGGCTTGAAAACAGAGGTACCATGATCCATGTCTAAGTGAAAGAAGAGAACACTTGCAATGGGCCGATAACTAATCGAGATATGAGGAGTCATGTTTTGTGGAGGACCAAATAATTGTTATATCATAAGTGGAAGTGAAAGTCGGCCATGAATTGAACTCACATGTGTTGAAATGGTTCAAGATATGTTGCGTTAGTTAAAAAGAATGAGATATAGATTATTGCAAACCCTTATGAAGATATATTAAGAAGAAATATGCCATACGAAGATACTGAATACTCAAGTTGTTGAAATAGGCATACTCTTTTTTATCTTTAGTATAGGTATGTTGTACTACCAAGAGGGATGTAACATCAATGGTTTGACATGTCTTTAAGTGCTCAAACTAACTGAAACCCATGCTAACATGAGAGACACACAAGCACTTGAATCAACATGATTTGGGGTCTGTAAAAATGTTTTGCTGTCTAGAAGTTCTTGTTTGACTCCCTGTCCAGAAGTTCTAGACCTGACAGAATAATATGTAGCCTTTTAAGTTCCAATGTCTAGTTTATTAAATTTCGAAAGTTCTAGATTTTTGTCTTGATCAACTAGTTTGTGAGTATATGGTATTTATACCCACCCTTCCTTTAAATTTGTAGGGTTGTTGCTGCCCCCAAGCCTCTAATTGAATAATAACAACTGAAGAAGAAGTCTCTGTAGCTCTGCCTACTCTTTGTGAGAATTAAGTGAGATCTTATGAGTTGAGTTGAGAGGGTGAGAAATTAGGAGTTTGTGAACACAAGAGAACTCTCCAGATCCTTGAACACTTGTGGGTTTCATCATGTACTTTGTGAAACATTTGTTACTGTTAGAGGTGAAGCCTCCTAGACGGCTAGGTATGGTCCTACGAGCTCATGTGCGTGTGATGAACCGCATGAAGGTTTGTGAAGGTCCCGATCTGTCTTCCCAGTTGAAATTTACCCAACAACTCTCTAAGATGTATTAAAATTTGGAGATGTCTAATGAGTATAATCTGACATAAAATACTATAAAACCAATTTTCTATTAAAAGATTAGTGTAAATAATTTCATGTGCCAAGCATATATGTGTAAAATTTGATTACTCCACCTATCTCAAATTGTAAGTCCTTTTAGCTTACGATTCGGAGTTGAAAGAGTACATGTTAGTGAATGATCTACAAAGTTGGTTATAAATCCTAAAGAAACGGAGGGGAGCAGTACAATCGGTCGGTTGGGAAAGGGTAGCGGATGCAGCATTATCAGCATGTGGCACAGACTGGGCGCACATTTCTGTACATTTCCGAGTTCCCACTGTGTTGGAGCCCTTTTTTCCTTTGCGCAACAAGGACATGTGGGGCTGCTGGGGCTGGGTATCCGATGTCCGATTCCTCTGTCCACTTTCCAAACTCGTGCCGGCCGGCAACGCCAATGCAGTGAGACGGGCGGGCGGGCATGCGAATCAGCATGGGCAGAGAAACAAACAAACTAGAAGCCTGTTTAGTTGGCAAAATTTTTGGCGAAATATAACTGTAGCAGTTTCGTTGTTATTTACTCCCTCCATTCCAAATTATAAGACATTTGACTTTTTTTACCCCAAGTTTGACCTCTCGTCTTATTCAAAAAATTTGTACAAATATAGTCAAATTTAAATCATTCTTAAAGAACTTTTATTAATATACCAAGCTACGATAAAAAATTGATATTTTGCACATTTTTTTTGAATAAGACGAGTGGTCAAACTTGGTGTCAAAAAAGTCAAACGTCTTATAATTTGGGATAGAGGGAGTAGTAATTAGTGTCCAATCATGGTCTAATTAGGCTTAAAAGATCTGTCTCGTCCATTTCGTCTAAACTGTGTAATTAGTTTTATTTTTTATCTATATTTAATGCTCTATGTATGCGTCCAAAGATTCGATGTGACGGGGAATCTGAAAAATTTGGCAAAACTTTTGGCATCTAAACGGTACCCAGGGCTTGCTGCTCCTGCTTCTCCCTTTGATTTCGTCCTTGCCTTGGTTTGATATCTGGTTTTCTCTCCTGACAAAGGACAGGGCCAAGCATTTTCGTCAAACGACGACGGGCTTGCTTCATTGCTTGGCCGGCGAAGCTCCTGTGTTGGTTCGTTCGTTGAAGCAGGAACGGATGCATGCCGGTTGACTGTTGTGTTGGAAACAGGCGGATGCCGGGTGCCGGGCCGGGTTTGGACTGGCAGGGCATGTTCACAGCTTCTGCGAGGAAGATTCCTTTTATCCACTTCTCTACGTAGTTTCTTTTTTATACTCCCTCTCTCAAAAAATAGAAGTCATTCTCACTTCAGTTTTTTCTAATTTTAATCAATTATATATAAAAATATCAATATTTATAATACATAATTAGTATCATTAGATAAATCGTTGAATATACTATCATAATAAATTTATTTGAAAACATAAATATTACACATATTTTCTATAAATCTAATCAAAATTAAGAAAGTTTGACCCATAACGTCATCTATTTTGAGACAGAGGGAGTATATTTAAGTTCCACTTCTGCAGAGAGCTCGTAGTAAAGTACGCGGATCATGCGAATCAGGAGCGAAATAAAAAATGTGATTCCTTTTATATATCTATGCAGTGCAATCGGCACAATGCTCGTTTCTTTCTAAAAAGAAATAGAATAGGATCTTTGGCTTGGTTTCATTTGATTTTTCTTTCTTGGCGCAAGGAACATTATATACTGCCATCGTCCACAAATGCAATCATTTCTAGCTTTTTTTCCAGAGATTAATAAGAAATTAAATGCCGGGCCAGCTCTTTATATTAACAGTTAAATTTTAAACGCTTCAAATGTTCACATTTGTGTCTGGAATACTAGTAGTTTAACTAATGTGAATGGTGCGCTGGCTGTTGCATTGGCTCTCTTGAAAAAGGGACACTGCGCACTTCTTCTCGCATCTCCTGAAAAAAAGGGGCTGCTGCCTGATTCTCATGTTCGTTAACAACGGCAGGTATAGTACTAGTACTTTTGCAATGACACTTTATTTAATCCTTTTTTTGGCTTTATGTTTACTTCTACTTCTATATGAGGACAGTAAAACCATCTCCCCATATCTACATATATCAAATATGTGGTAACATCAACATCAAAGTCGCAAGATCACATAAAATAAAAGAGAATAGCTCTGACGTTACACGGATTAAAAACCGCGTCTCCTGAATAATCAAGGCACTACTGGTACGTATATATACGAAGACGACATGAAGATGCGAGGACGGAAGTGGGCAAGTAACTTTATAAATTATTTCCTGTCATTTTCCGCGCCCATTATTGTTGTTTTCTGCTGATTCAAGCTAGATTGCGGTGCAAGCAACACCTCTTTCTCATGACCGTGACCCAGCTTATAAACGAATGAATAAATAAATTCGGTAGAAATTTGTGACGGCGAAAGCCATTATATTGCGTGCGTGTGTTGTAGTTGTAGAGCAACGGACGCTAATATTCTAGGAGCATTAGCCTTCAAAATATTGCAAACTTTGGTACTTGGTAGTTGACCTCGACCGCCCTTTGGTTACCAGTGGAGAACTGGAGATGGCCGTGGCCCGTGGCAACGCACCATGCATCCACCGACCGCCGGCCCTTGTGATGATCTCACGCTCAAGGCTCAACTGCGGTTGACCACTTCATCTCTCGTCTCTGGGCCTGGAGGGTTATGTATGGTGAAGGAACCGGATGGCATGGCAGCAAAGTTGAGGTCTTGAGAGATCCCGAAAGCTGAAACCGCGCGCGTGCTGCTGGATATCTGTAGCCGTGTAGGAGTATTACAGAGAACCAATAGTGACTGCAACCGTTGCATTCTAGTACTCCTGCTCCTAGGGAAAGTCGAGACTGGTCGCTGTAGCTTGTACAAGTAGCAGCTGGAGAATGAGAGCCGTGGCTGGGCGGCCCTACGACGGACGGCAACACCAAGACATCAAGTCATCAGCCGTCCAAATCGGGCAATTCCGAACATCACGACGCCAGCCGACCACCGCGTGGGGCGCTACGCAAGGGATGATCTCACCACCTCTCACCGCACGCACCACAGAGCTGGATGGGTCCAGTCCAGGACGACGACCGGCACGTAACCTTTGGCTTTTACAGCTGCGTCTGGGTATCCAACTATCCATCATCCATGGCCCATGGGACATGGACGATGGCGACGACGACCGCCCGCGGTGGGAGGAGCCAATTCACTGTACGAAGCAGCCTGGGCCCCCGCGTCGTGATACCGCAAAGAAAGTCATAGACAGCTGGTACCGGGTTCGTATGCGCTCGGCACAAAGCTTAGAAAAATCAACGAGATTATATATATAAAAAAAACAACAAATATCTAATACCGACTGCATGCACCACCTCTAATCCTCTGTCACTTATCCCTCCTCCTTGCCCTCGCAAACGCCACGCAGGAGCATTCACTTTCACCACCTGAGTACGTACCTGACATCCTTGGATAAGAGAAAGTTGCATGCATGTTTTTGCTCCTAGATAGCATGTTCTTTTTGTTTTTGTACGATAATTCTGTCCCTAGAACATAGAATTTTAAAACGGTTTCCACCACTAAATTGCTAGCATTTTTATATATATAAATTGATGTCCATTTTACGCACAATGGTTCCTATTTATGATGCTCGACAGCATGTTTTTACTATCGGAGTATCGGACACACTGGTTTCTATGTTGCAGTGTGTACTTCGGATGTCTCCGAAGAGACTGTTGCAGTGCTTATGACTGGAAATAATGGTTTTGACTTTCAAATTTGAGAAAATTAGAATTATCCCAATATTTTATACCAACATTTATGAGGCTTTCCGTTTTTTATACTCTCCTACTCGAAAACGCTTCATACACGAAAGTTGAGGGCTCAAAGGACGGGAAGGATGAGTGTCCGGCCCAACCGGGAGCAGCAGCAGTCTGGCGACATCTGTTGGGCCAGGAAGCAGGCCAGCGGCCCAGCTTCCTCCTCCGCCTCCGCCACCGCCGCTTCCTTTCCTCTTCCCGTGCGGCCGACGCCGTTGCCCACCGTCGTCTCCTCTCCCCGCTGCTCCTCCCTGCATCACCAGCCGGCAGCCGCTGCCCATTCTCCTCAACCGTGTCCGCGCTCCTCCACTGCGCAAATCGGATTGGGCCGCCACCATCTCTCCTCTACCTTCATCTCTCGCCACCGTTCTATGCGCCTCGGATCCCAGCATCCACGGGGGCCAGGGCCACCGTGACCGCAACGTGTGCCGCCTTCTCACTACACCTTCAAGTGCACCGAGGTCGCACTGCAGCGCCCTGCGACTGCTCCGCCGGGAGCCGCTCCTACGCCTACTCCGCTCGCTCGGCGCTCAAGACCGTCGCCGGCGTGGTCAGCCTTGGGCAGCAGCTGCAGGAGGCCCACATCTAGCGGCAGCTCGCCTTGTCGTCCGGGACCAAGAGTCCAAGACAGAAGCGCACTGAACTTTTGTGGCGGTAACGGAGTGGAATGTCACAATGTGGATTGCAGTCATCTCCGGGCACATCGCTCAGCAAAGTGCCATCAGCTATTCAGCTCCACTATGCCAGGCAATTTCAGGTATCAGACACATTTTTTTCTCATACTTTGTTTTGTTTGTTCAATCTGTGGTCTACATGTATTAGAGATATATGTTTTGCTACTCTGACAAGCTTATGTGTCAGACTACCAGTCTAAGTGCGAACTGCCCATGGCAATGGACGAAAGATCAGAACTGGTCAACTCTTTTTGTGACGCGTTTACTTTTAGGCTTCCATGAACTTAAGGTGTTTGCTAAAATGTCATAGTAAATATGCAAGTGTTAAAGCAACAAATTGACATTTCTACATGATTTCTCTGGCAAAATTCATAGGATATGTAACCCTCTTCCAAGTTTATGCCTTTTATGGTTTCTTCATTTTTCCACATACAGTTCACATCTTGGTGCCTTCAAGCATTGAGTACCTTTTTCTTTAACTTGTTGATTAATAAACATTGAACGAAGTTGTCTTAGTATTTAAAAGATAAATCTTGCCCCATTTTTTAAAAAAGGTCCTGCTAATTTATCATTCACCTTACCATCTTAGTTGACACTATGGAATGGAATAAATTGAATTTTACTTCAAAACGAAACTTTAGTCTCTGAATTCCTTATTATAGATACATGGCAATAACATGATCCGCTGCTTTAATTAGTAAAATATTTCAGTAAAGCTTATTCATCCTCCTACCTCATCTACATGACATTGGATGTTCTCTCATTACTATCGTTGAATTCTGTATTTACATTTAAGCACTTCATTATGGTTGCGGATATTGTATCATCTAGCTGTCATATGATCCTAGTTTTAACTTACGTTACTGTCACTTTGTTAGGCTTAAGCTTAGGCGTGTTTAGCTTCTTTTCGCAGGTTTGCCAGCTAGAGTAAGTTAAATATTTCTATTCAACTAAGTATGGTTATTGTTCTCAAAGATCATGAGAATAATAGTTAAAGATAAAATTCCTTAGTACCATTTTTAGTGAAGCTTTTTTTGATATACTTGATTTCACTTCTCTTCTACCGGCTACAAGTTTTAGTTCTTTTTTGCTACTAAAGTTGGCTGTTGTCATTAAATGCACATGCACATTCTCTTTTCTAAGATGGCAAAATTAAGCGCTCCTCATCTCATGACATCTCCATGAACAGCTTCACCACTGTTGCAAGCCACCAGCATGGGGAGGGTACACAAAGACATATTTTGAGACTTATATAAAAGGGTGATTGTGCAACCTCAATTTAATATTAACAAACTTTAACATGAGTATAAATAAAATTATGCTATTGGAAACTCTTAAAACATGTATAATATGTTTTCATGTTTTTCACAAACACGCAGGAGAGCTGCGTATCATTGTATTAAGAAGAAGAAAAGGTTTGTAAATTGTAAATCCATACACCAAAACAGGCAAAAACACTCGAACAAGAAATACAAGCTCGATGCTAAACTCAAAAAATTTAAAATGACCCCTCAGCCAAACATCAATTGTCACTTGGCGCAACCGCGCAAGGGCAAAGAGATGAGAGACCCCTTGTGCCCCAGCCAAACACCAAAGGTGTAGCTCCTCCCTGATGAAAACCAGCACCTCATTCAAGCAAACAAGCTTGGCAAAATTCCATAAAAAACACAACGATTGCGTTGATTACAGATTGCCGATGCTCCTAAGATGACGATGGAATTTAGCTTTTTGAACAGGACCACTCACTCAAAATTAAAACATCATATTCTACTTTATATATCCACCATCTTTAAATAAAAAATGTTTGGATAAAATCTGATGCACCAAAAATCAAGTGCGGAGAATGAAGAAACGCTAGAGTGAAATATAGCAATCCCCCTCAAGAATCGAATCCAACCTCATCCACTTCTAAGCGCATATATACTTCTAGGATCCACTAATACTCGCCTGTTGCTGGCATCCTCAATATCGATCAATGGCCTAGTGAGAAGATTGTAGTTGCAAAATGTTGAATGGAGAAAGGATGAATAAATTGTATCATAGCCATGGCTATTGTCTGAAAGGGGGATGGAAGCAAACAATTATGTGGCTGCAAATCTTGCAATCGAATATAATAATATATATGGAACCCACGACATATAACCATTGTTGTTTTGTCCCAAATAATTGAAACCTAGCCAAGATCGATCCATGTATTAATACACATGCACCAAAATGAATGGAGATATTTTACAAACTTTCTAAAAGTAAATCATGGAGTTTATGTTTGGCTTTGTATCCAGGTTAAAGGGTAAATCCCATAATTGCCACTTTTACTGAAGCCTCTCTTTTGCTATACTCCCTCTGTCCTGTAATATAGTGCATTCTAAGAATTTTAAGACAAATTAAGAGAGAATATAAAAGACGCATGTACCCTCATTTTATTTCCTAATCAGACGCTATTATCAACGTGATTAATGGTGATTGGTTGATAAATGGAAAGTATTTAATGCAAAACTGGTTTTTGTCCTCTAGAATGCATTACATTTGAGGACAAATTTTGAATGCTAGAATGTGGACGGAGAGAGTACTTGATTTCCCTTCTCTGCTGTTGGCTTCAGTTTAGGTTCTTTTTTTTGCTACTAAAGATGACTGTTGTCATTAAATGCCCTGTTTTCTTTTTTGGAAATGGAAAAATTAAGTGCCTTTCATCTCATGACATCTTCATGAGCAGCTTTGCCTATATGTTGCAAGCTACCAGCATAGAGACGGTACACAACAACCTGGTATTGGAAGAAACACATGCATATTTTTCATGGTTTATTACTTTTTATGTTTTTTATTGTTTACTTCATATATCCACCTTTTTAAAACACAAATTTAGGACAATATCTGATCCATAAAAAAATCAGGTTGGAGGAGAAAAAAAAATGCAAGAACGAAGCATAACAATCCCCTTCAAGAATCGAATAAAAGATCGACCACTTCTAAGTGCATATATACTTCCAGGAGCCACTCGTCCACGCCTATCGCTCGCATCCTCAAGATTGATGAATGGTCTAGTGAGAAGATTGTTGGCACAAAAATGTTAAATAGAGATAGGACGTAGAGATTGTATCATAACCATGGCTATATAGTCTGAACGGGGTTTACACAAATGCATGCAAGCACCCAATTCTGTGGTTGCAAATCTTGCAATGGAACATAACGATATTTATGGAACCCACAGCGTGTGGCCAAAGTTGTATTTGTCCTAATGGAATTGCAAAGTAGATGAACCAATCCATTCATGTACTAACACACATGTGTCAAAATGAATGGGGACATATTATATGCACCCTGAAAGTAAATAACGGAAGTTAGTTTTTTGTAATCAGGTTAAAAGGAAATTTTCTTATTTACTTTTTTTTTGTCCTAACCTCTCTTGCTATGCTTGATTTCACTTCTTTGCTGTTGGCTTCAGTGTTTTATGCTTTACTTTATATCTATACTTATATATTTTGTACTTTATATATCCACTGGCTTTAAATAACAACGTTGGATCAAATATGATGCAGCCAAAATCAAGTGAGGAAGAGGAAGAAATGCTGGAACGAAATACGGCAATCCCGTTCAAGAACGGAATTCAAGATCAATCACTTCTAAGCGCATATATACAATGGCAAGACTGCAGGCGCTAAAATGTTGAATGGAGAAAGGACAAAGAGATTGTATCATAATCATCAGGGGATGATTTTAGAAAATTCAGCCCTTGATATCATTGTACTAGCAAAATGTATGTATCTAGAAGAGACAAAATGTCTTATAATTTGGAATGGAGGGAGCAGTATATAGTAGTCATGCTAGAGTCATACATAGGATGGTCTCTTGAAAAAAAAAGAGAGCAATGTTTACAGTGCAATTCAATTGTCCAAAGTCATCATTGTTGTCTATTGAAATGTGGCTCCGCCCAATGCATGATAGCATTGCATATATGGCTGTAGTCTGGTCTGAATGGGGGCACGTAAATGCATGCAAGCACCCAATTCCTTGGCTGCCAAACTTGCAATGGAATAGAATAATTAAGCTGGTGATCTGGTCCGTATGATAGCATCGCTCGTCACGAGCGAACGCCAAGCCTGGAAGCGTCCCAATCGCAGCATCGTGGCCACGCATCTTGTTGGTGCCTCGGTACCATATAATCACGTTGCATTATTTGTTCATAATCCATGTCGTCTTGAGCAAGCTGGAGACCAGATAGGTAAACAATAACAGGAAGTCAGGAACTCTCACCGGACTGATTTGCTATGCGTGAGAAGCTGGAGGAGCTAGCAGAGAGTTGGCACCTGCGTGTTTCGTGTGCGCCTGAACTGCGAATAGGATGCGCCGGCCGGGGTTTCAGGAGAGTCGGCACTTGTGGCTATGTGCACGAAAATATCATGTACTGTATTCTTTACTATGTAGGCTATCTACCAAGTTGTCTAGTGGCTTCATACCTGGCTTGTTCAGAGGCCAGATGATATACGATATTTGATTACTATAGCATTTCCAATGTTTGGAGAAACTGGCCAGATAATTTTCATGCACATAGGTGAGATGATAGTCTACAAATTGGTAGTCAGTACTGTGCTTGTCTTTATCATCAAAACTTTATTTATTAGGCTGTATAGAAGTCGCGGAATTGATTTCAAAATGTTTGTATCGCCTTGATGTAATTGCCTTGTTCGCAAAAAAAAAGATGTAATTGCCTTGATATCAGTAAAAGTTTCCTTTAATTATTGAAAACAAACAGCATTACCTCAGTTGGATAGCTGTGACATAAAATGGCCACAGATTTCGACCTGAGCGACGGGGGATTACAAGTTTAAGAGTGAGATTTCAGTGTTCAATTGTGATAAACAAGGAATTGTCCCGATGGAGGACCCTTAATCACTCACTAAAAGAAAGCTATATTCTCACACAACAGAACATGAGAACAACTCAACAAAAGTATGCTATCTGTGCGCATACTAAGTCTCAGGCCTTGTTTGTCAGAGTCCCAACAACTCCAAAATTCGTATATATAGAGTTGTGGGATACACACATGAGCTGTTTATTAGTTGAGCTATTTTCTTTCTACTCTATATATAAAAGATAAGAGTCTTAATGTTCTTGGTTTTAGCTTACAAATCCATTATCTGGTGCGAAGCTTGGAGCCAGAGCTATGTCAAATATGAACTGTAGCGCAAAGAAGAAGCATGTAGTAGTCCCCCTATCAGAAGTGGGACTAACAACAGTAGAATGGTTGAGGTCGAAAAATCAGTATGGGGAGCCTGTTGCATTGCGAGTCCAATCCATGCCCAACAAGAAACATAATCTTTCATTCAAGAGTATATTCGTGTATCCTTCTTTACCTTAAACCGATTAGGTCCATAGTGTTCACACAAGTGAAAAAGAAATTTTTGAGATAAAGCAACATTTGTGCCGGACGCTGAAAAAGCATCGCCTCCATACTCTAATAATAGAGAGCAAATATAGTGTCTTAATTGTATACAATTACGTAAATATTTTGATTGTAACAACATGTCTAAGCCAGAATATAATTATGTTATTTTTTTTTCCGAAAGCGTGCCTTAGCATTAGCGCGTACTTCATTAAGTGGAAACTGAAAGTTTTTACACGCTCAAGAAACGTTACGGCGAGAGGCCATACGCAACTTGGAGCGACACACGACACAAATCACCAGCTAGTGGTGGTCTCAATAGGTTGTAATTGAAGAAAAAAAGTTTGTACTACGTTGACGGGCGAAACGACATCAGGCGATGAGACCCGTGAGGAGGGCAATGCTGCCGAATCCGGACCCAATCCAGGAGTCCACCTCCTCCAGGATGGTCGCAGTCAACTCAGCCGGCGTTATTGACTTCTGATCAAACGTGCGTCGGTTACGTTCTCTCCACAGACTCCAAGCGACCAGCAGCACCAGGGAATCGAAACTCTCCTTAGTGCCTCAGGAATGGTGGCTCGAGTGGACAGCCACCAATCTGCCAAGGCCGAGTCTTGGGGCGGAATATAATTACGTTATTAGAACTATGCTCTATGCATATGGTGTGTTTCTTGTAAATCACGCACCATGATTGTTCATTCTTGCCTTCTCTAGCGAAGGAAGAAAAACAATTAGAGTACCCACTGTGCCGGATTTTGGCAACTAATTTTGGCATGCATATCGTATTAACTTCACTTGTTACATATAAATACTGGGACCAAATGTCTAGAACCACTTGAATGTAAAAAGTGTCATGAGAAAATTAATGCTCACAATATATTTGTTACATTAACAGGCATTTTTTGCGAGGATATTCATAGGCACTTGAATGTAAAAAGTTCTATTAAACAACAAGGTGTCATTTCATAATAATAAAATTACTAATTAATACAAGCCTAATATAATTTATAGAGCTACAACTAAAATGTATACAAAGTTTGCACTGAACATATTGGATTATAACCACTAATCTTTTTAAAAAAACTGAAATTTTGAATTATTAGTTGAAAAGAAAAAAATTGGAAAACTTAATTTGTTTGGTAGGTGGATTAAACTTGAAAAGAACACTTCGTATCGAGTGCATATGAAATTATGGTCCTATATAAGTTGTAGTCAAACAAAACATTTGGATTATGTTGCACTTTCTAGGGTTAATTTGCTTATAGCCTCTAGTGCAAGATAATTCAAGTCTTATTTTGAATTAGGGGGTGTTTAGTTCCTCCCCAAAAATTTTTCAACCCATCACATCGGATGTTTGGACACATGCATGGAGTATTAAATGTAGACGAAAAAATAACTAATTACACAGATTGCGATAAATTTGCGAGACGAATTTTTTGAGCCTAATTAATCCATGATTTGACAATGTCGTGCTACAGTAAACATGTGCTAATGACGTATTAATTAGGCTTAATAAATTCGTCTCGCGGTTTCTAGACGAGTTATGTAATTAGTTTTTTATTAGTATCCGAACACCCCTTTCGACATCCCTTAAAACATCTCATGTGACGCCCCAAAATTTTTCACCCCACCAACTAAACACCCCCTTTAATATCTATATTTGTGATGGGCATAGATTGATTGGAGGGTGTTAGAGCGGTAGAGAGGAAGAGGGAGAGGGAGGGGCGTCGGCCTAGGGCAGCACGGGGCGGTTGGGCGCCTGCCAAGGGATGGGTGGTGCCAGGAGCTTTAGCGCAGTGAGAGAATAGGAGGAGAATTCTCTATTTTCTTGTTCAATTCACAGATTACATCTCTCCCGTATTTATAGTGCACTGGGACTTATCTCTACCAAGCAACATAAATGTATATAATATGGAATTCAATTTCCTAAACAAACTTTATTTTCTTTTTTCTTTATTCTTATCTACTCCTATCCTAATCCTTTTTCCTATTCGAACTCCAATAAGGAAGAGGAGACCGACAACTCTAGAGGAGCCTTCACCCCCACCCCCCAGTGCACGCAGCCAGGTTGCCCTGGCCCAGGTGTTGGCCCAGTACTTAGGACCAGGAAATGACCCATGCCAATATCCCATGATTCCGTAAAAACTTGACAAGCTGAGCATATATTTTAGTTGGTTAGGTTTCTTGTAGCACAATATGTCTATCGGGTTCAAATCCCATACTTGGCATGGTGTTCATAGAGTTGGGATGTGTGTACGTTTATACATATGAGGTGTGTTTTCCTGGCCTAGCCCTATCCAGGCTCTAGTAATGCAACTTTGATATGTTTGATTGCCTGTTTAGGTTTGAAAGACTGGTCTAAGTAAGTCACCGACCAACCCTAAGCCAGGACCGCTGGAAATGCGAGGGGTGGCCGTTCCCTGCGAGCCTGGCTTGGCTACGCAGCCATACCATGTCTCCTCACCTCCCCACACGTTCACCCTCGGCTGCACAAGTCTGTGCGTGTAGGGAGGCGGTGATTTTACCTTCACAAGCACTCCCTTTGCTCTAAATTATAATACATTTTGATTTTTCTAGGTATGTTTCTTTTAGCATAGAAAAACTACGATTAAAAAAAGGTAAAACATCTTATAATTTGAAATGGAGGAAGTACATGCTGAATGTATTCGAGCTAACCAACCAACCAAACACAATCTTGACAATCTAGGCTTAGCTAAGATGAACGAACCAAACAACACTCTTGCATTACACGAGTCAGGTTTTAACGGCCCTGGCTTACCTGGCTAGCCAGCCCAGGTCTAGAACACACCCATGATCGTTCATATGTATATCTGCGCATGGCATCTGTATTTGTATCTCAGAAAAAATATCTAGCCCGCCCATTGACAACTAAGTCTATATAAACAATAACCTGTCATTAGCAGCTTTGCATGTGTGCGAGGCCTCTTGAGCCCCAGCTGAGAGCCTCATAGCCAAAGCCCCAGCTGAGATTAATAAGTAAAACAATATACTACAACTAGTGTAAGTGTTTAGCGCGATGTCGTCCTCGTCGGAGCCGCAGCAGCCACGGGCGAGGTCGTTCGTGCCGGCGGACGTGGAGGAGCAGAGCGAGGACGAGAAGCGTTGGGTGGGCTGGGTGGAGAAGAGCCTGCGGCACGAGACGGCGGAGGCTCTGGGCGCGGCGGCCAAGGTGTTCAGCGTCCCGCGCTCCCTCCGCGACACGAACCCGGAGGCCTACGCGCCGCACGTCTTCTCGCTGGGCCCGTACCACCAGGCCCGCTCCGAGCTCATGGACATGCAGCGCTTCAAACTCGCCGGCGCCAAGCGCTTCGAGATGCTCTTCGCCGGTGGCCACACCATCGAGCATCTCAAGGACCGCTTCCTCGCCGGCGGCCTCGAGCTCAAGATACGGGCGATATACCACAGGTTCCTGGACCTGAACGACACGACTCTGGCGTGGATGATGGCCATCGACGCCTGCTTCTTGCTCGACTTCATCGAGAACTACCGCCGCCGCGAGGCCACGGACGTGGTGTCCTCGTCGGCGAACTGGATCAACGCCGTCGTGCGCGACGCCATGATGCTAGAGAACCAGATCCCGCTCTTCGTCTTCGCCAGGACGCTCGAGCTCCGCCACAGCACCCGGCACGAGGCCGCCAAGGCGCTGCACGCCGTCGTCTTCCGCTTCATCATGGACGTGTCCCCCTTCAAGATCAGCGACGCCGCCAACAATAAGCGCGGGGCGGCGGCCATCGGCGACCTGGCCAAGCACGCGCACCTGCTGGAGGTCCTGTACCACTTCCTCGTCCCGGACGCCACTCTCTTGGACGACAGTACTACCGGTAGTGGTGGTGACCAGGTGGTGGAGGAGGAGGAGGCACCCGCTCCGGCGGCCGACGGCGAGGAGGAGTTCTCCCACGACGACGACGTCGAGGCGCAGCAGGCGATGAAGAAGATGCTGGAGGAGGAGGAGGAAGACTACGACAAGGTGAAGCAGGCCGTGACGCAGGCGTCCAGGCTCAACGTGGCGCCGGTGCGGTTCATCAAGAAGAACCTCATCAAGGTGGTGGGGAAGATCTCGCGCAAGGCGCCGGCGCTGGCCGCGCTGCTGCCGGTGCTCGGCAAGCTGATGCAGTCCGTGGACGTGGAGGCCCATCTCAACGGCGGCGGCGCTGAGCAGCCGAAGGAGGGTGCCATGACGGCGCCGCGGGCGGACGAGATCCGCATCCCGTCGGTGGAGGCGCTGGCCCGGTGCGGCGTCCGGTTCACGCCGGCGCCCGAGGGCGGCATCGAGGGGATCGCCTTCGACCGTGCGACGGCGACGCTGCGGCTCCCCGTCATCACGCTGGACGCCAACACGGAGGTGGTCCTGCGCAACCTGGTGGCCTACGAGGCCGTGGCCGTGCGCGGGCCGCTGGTGCTGGCGCGCTACACGGAGCTGATGAACGGCATCATCGACACCTCCAAGGACGTGAAGATCCTGCGGCGGAGCGGCGTGGTGGTGAACCACATGAAGAGCAACAAGGAGGCGGCGGGCATGTGGAACGGGATGGCCCGCGCCACGCGGCTCACCAAGGTGCCTAGGCTGGACGCCGTCATCTCGGCGGTGAACGCGCACCGGAGCAGGAGTGCGGCGGCGCGGCTGAGGAAGCTGCTCAGGAAGTACGTGTTCAGGTCGTGGAAGGTGCTGACGCTGATCGCCTCCGTCGGGCTGCTGCTCATGACGGCGCTGGAGACGTTCTGCTCCGCCTACCCGTGTAAGAACCACTGGTTCAGCGGCTTGGTGCTGCCGGGGACGACGGACGACCCACCGCAGTAGCAGCAACTCAAGCAAGGAAATACGAACAGCAACTTAATTAAAGGTCTGTGCTGATTAATTACGTTATGTGCATGCGCGTCTGGTTATTAGTCGGCAAGCTATATATATGTGTGTGTGATTTGCCGAGTCATGTTGTCAAACGTGGCTTTGCTGGTGGTTCAGCCATTGCCCGACTAATGCGTGTGCGTGTGTGGTTATTTGTATACTTGTGTAATCAGCTTGTTCCCTTTTTTTCATGTGAGGGTTGTGATGAGCTTGTTATAGTGGTTTAATATCAGCCCGGACTTGGCCTTCACAAAGGAATAAAGGAGACGCGTCCCTTGGAGACGTAAATCAGTCAGCGTCACAGTCACAGATACAGTATCGATAATGATACAACGCGCACATCCGTTCATCCGGACACGAGCGTAAGCACGCCGCCGTCGCCACCAATACCTAGCGGCCTTAGAAAGGGAGGGGCCCAGGGGCGGTGGCCCATGGCTGGACGGGCGGTGGGGATGGTTCGACCGGTGGCGGCACCAAACAACCTGGGCGGTGCCGGCGGTGGGGGCGACAGGAGGAGGTAGGTCGTCGGCGGCTAGGGCGGTGACCAGGTACGTCGCAACTACCTCCTCTGATGGCGTGGTGGCTCTCCAATGCATCCTTCGCGGGAACACCCAGCAGGAGCCGCAACCCCGTAGGTCTTTGACTGGACCTAGGCACGGCTGGCCTTTGCAGCTCTTGGTGCGCTAGTCGACTGAGACCGAGAGCGGAAGGGTCCTGTCGCCGCGCCTTTAATTTTCAGGGGCCGAGCAGTGAGGTTGCGCCACTTCGTCTTGCGACATTTGTAGTACGTCATGACTGAACTCCTCGTCGTAGGAAGACGTTCAGACCCGGCCGGAGCCTGGCCCGCAACTCGAACACGTGTGGCAACACGGTGTGCTGTGTCCTTGAATGTGTCAAACCGGTGAAGCTTCTCGACGGGTCATGTAGCACCAGGGGCGGACCCAGTGCATAAGGAGCGGGGACACATGCCCCCGTTCAAATTCTAGATTTCCAAAGAAAATAGACCTTCTTTCGTGTAGTTATAGTCTATAGAGGCCCATCACTAAAAAAACCACCACTCAATTTTATGTCAGTTCTACCCCTATGTATCACGTGCCCCACACCTCGTACAGCTGCCACAACAACTCCTCGGACATGAGGTCGTCGCTACTGAACTTCACGTCTGCAGCTGGTGGCCCAGCAGCGCCAGCGCCACACCTACTGGCACGGAGAGCTTCTTCACCATGGTCTCGGTTCTTTTAGTTTCTTTGTTGTAATATCGCTATTTTTTATGATTAAATATATGTTGCAAGTTAACTCTTATTAACAGTACTATATACTCTAACCGTCATTAAACCATTAGGTTGCAGGACCCTTACTGTCTTGTTTGTCCAAGGGCTCTAGAAATTGTTGAGATGGCCCTGGCCAGAGGCGGGCACATGACAAAGGAGTTGGGGAGGCCCCCAACCGTGCTGAATCCGTTTGGTATGCTTTCATGGCTGCTTTTGCTTTCCAATAGCCAAAAGCCTAATTAAAGGGATTGCTTTTAGAGGGTGCTTTTTCAGAAGCAACTGTTTTCTGTAGTATATTTTTGTATATTTTTGAAAGTATCTTAGACACTGCTTTGGGTTTTGGGTGGAATAAATAACTCTTTCATAATTGTTAAAGAGAGATAAAGATAGAAGATATAATTTTTAGTTGTTTCAACCAAACAGTTTTTAGCTTTTTCATAATTCACAATCCACATCATCTTTTCTATGGCTCACAGCCCACAACAGTTGTTTTCTCAGCCATAGCTCAACCAAACAGCCCATGAATCGTGGCTGCCGCCGTGCTCGTGCCAGGGCCAACTCACGCACGCACGTGACCACCACCGTCGAGCCTGATAGCCTCCTTCCGCCCTAGCACTTTCACAAATTTATATAGTAGAAAATAACTATCGTTCTAGCTAACCTAGTACAATTCAGCAGAACTCACACCTCTGAAAATTTGCAGGTTTTAATCTCCATAATATTCCAATTAGGATCATATGATGTGAACAACTCGTATGCGTCATGTGAGGTTAACCAAAGCAGTTGGGTGCTCACATGAATCACCATTTAGATCATTACTGAACCGTAGTGTCACAAATATGCATATAAGTGAATTGGTTCGTTTTCCTCCAAACATTTCCAAATTTAGTCTATTTTGCAAAGTTGACCTTGCAAGTTGGAACCAGAACAAGTAAAAAGTAAAAATCAGTAAGTACAGGCTCATGCTCAAAAAAGTAAGTACAGGCTCAAAGGAAAAATAAAAAGAGATGGTAGGCAGTCATGACTCCGTGGGAAACCCAGTCTAGAAATGTCTCAGGGCCATAGAAAGGGGCTTAAATTCCCCCCCCCCCCTCTCAATTTACGAACCCGGCTTCCGGGTTTACAACATGGGCTCAAGCCCGCTTTCCCCTCCTACCATCTCTGGGACATGGGCTGTGGTGTGCTTACTTGAGCCGGATTTCCTTGGGCTGGAGAAACGATGTGGGACTAACAAGACAACGCGAGAAAGCTGTCTGTTTAGTATCCACGTAACGTGTATGTAATTCTCCGGCCCGTGGCTCTCTCTGCCTTGCATCCCGCCCGGACGTCCGTTTCGATTCGCATGGCCGCCGCATCGGGAACGGCGTCGGCGAGGCGGTGCTCCTGATCCTTATTGGTAGCAGCAAGTCAGAGATGAGACGGAAACCGCCTGCTACCGACAGCGCCCCTCGCCGGCCTGGCCGTCGACCTGGCAAGGATCCGCCGTCGATCGCCGCCTTCCGACGACGGTGGCCTGTCTGTATCCTGAATATATAGAAAAAAAAATGAGCAGGGGATTCCATACCACATCCTCCTTTGCTGCAAAACGACTGAATCTTTCAGTAGTTCAAACCGCTCTATGTATACACCAGTATACTTCTGTAGGTTGTAGAACATGCTCTGCAGCATCGGTCGCCTGATGTAGCATGTTGCTGAACACTGAACTGGAAGCCCTCAACGAGATGGTTGTGGTAACTTCTGATTGCCAGAATTTTTGTAACTTCTGATTCCAGGTGGGTACGAGTTACAAAAATTCCAATCTCTGGGACTATAAGCTGTATGAAACTTGAAGGTTTTAATCTCCATATTCCAACTAGAATCATGAGAATGAACAACTCCTTTGTGTCATGTAAGGCTAAAGCAGCTCGGGATCACATATTCACATGGACCACCATTTATAGATCTTTACTGAACTCTGGTGTCACGAATTTGCATATAAGTTACATGATTGATTAATTTTTCCTCAAGACATTTCTAGATTTTCCATGGGACAACACCCATACTATGGAGTCGATGTCGATCAGAGTGCAGATTATCGTTTGCTGCAGGGAATATTAATCTGCCTGGCAAAGTTTAAGACCTTGTGAGCAGAATAAGTACAGGCTCAGCAGTTTAAGCAATTCCCATTGCTTCATCCAAATAGATATAAATAGAGTGCATACCCATGTTTTCGCATCAGATTGAACCTTGAATGCTCTAAGAACTCAACAATATGCTTCTTGCTCAAGCTGATGTATTTGTGTTTCCAGATCTGTCTGAGGTTGAACTCTAGTATACAGAGAAGCACCAATAGTATCTCTTCCATTACCAGTGATACATACGTCCACTGCACTAGTTTCTTTCGTTATCCATATGAACACAAGTAGGGGATGCCTTCTGCCTGCAGATCAAACGCATGCATATTTCAATGGTGTACCAGTTTGTAATGGCTTCGTATGTGCAAAGAACTCATGAGTTTTGAGTAGTGCCTTGGTTGGTACACTAGGGAACAATATTCTAGAGCTAACCACAAGTATGTACGTGAAGATTTTTGTTAACCTTTCTTTGGATATTATTAACCTAGCAGTTCAATTTGTATTACTACTAGTAGTATATGGTAACTGGGAACTCCTACATGGTTTTACCCAAAGTTGTTGTATAATTGTGTGATTCTATTACCGACTGGAGTACAGTATGGAAGAGAATCAAAGGTTTGGTTTTATGATCAATGAGTGCTATAGAAAAACATATTCCTTTGATCAAACATGGACATTACAGTTTCTCGGCATTTGGACTGAGATAAGCTTAGCTGAAGAGGGCAAAAAAATTTATAGTGTGCTAATGCTTGATAAGCTGGTGGATCCATAGTCGTTTTTTCCTGATGGATGATCTCACCATCTGCTGTCATTTGACATGATGCTGAATAGCCTCTTGGAAAAACATCTTAAATCTGAATCTCTTAATCGTAATGGTACCACTGTCTATGTTCTCATACGTTACTTTTTACTTGTTTTATATAGGTTTGCCGGTGCATTGCTAAACTGAAACAGAGTCCGGAGGTAGCGCTATTTCCTGGGGATGAAGCACACACGTGGATCTGAACGTCACTTCTGTTTGTTGCCGGAGAATTTTAGAATAAAAAATGTTGCTAATGTAATATGGTAAATTTGAGATGAAAATGTATGCATTTCCAACCTATGATAAAGATTGTTTCTAATAGGTATTTTGGGCTATTTGCTATGTCAAACTGGCGGGCCTCCTAGGACAATCGTGATGATGACTCAATCCTACTCCGTTCTAAATTATAAGTTATTTTAATTTTTTTTAACAAAGATCTATGACATCAAATATGTGTACTATAAAAATATAATTAATAAAGAATTTAATGATACTTAGTTCGTATCATAAATATTATTATTTTATTATATAAATTTAGTCAAACTTAAGATTTTTTTGACTTCCAAGAAAAGTTAAAAAATGACTTATAATTCGGGATGGAGAGAGTATTTACTACCTCCATTTTTTTGTTGTTGATTTTAGAACAATATTTTTGAACTAAAAAAGTTGTTGTATAATAACAAAATTAAGGGAGTAATTGGGAACCAAAGGGACATGCGTGCCTTCGTTTTGCACACTATCCGATGCCCCATGACCAAATCTCGTAATCCAAAAGATGCATCGAAACGTTTTTGAAAATAAAAGATACATCGAACTAAACAAGGCCCTGTTTAGTTGCAAAAAATTTTGCAAAATTTTTCAACATTCCCCGTCACATCGAATCTTTGGACGCATGCATGAAACATTAAATATAGATAAAAAATCAAACTAATTACACAGTTTAGACGAAATAGACGAGACGAATCTTTTAAGCCTAATTAGACCATGATTAGACACTAATTGCTAAATAACAACAAAATTTGCTACAGTGTCGTTTTGCAAAAAAATTTGTAACTAAACCGGCCCCCAAATGAAAGGGAAACAAATTAAACAACCTCTCACACCAGCAAACGATCCATCCATCAAACACAGTACATGCAGATTAATAGGCGCACGCGTGTTTAGGAACTACGCCTGCAGCACACCACAGGCCACGCACCACAGACCAGTCCAGTGGCGGATCTATGTATAATCTGTGGGGCCATCCGGCCCCACAGGTTTTGATAAAACCAGTGGAATTTTACTGTAGCATATATGACTTGGCCCACAGTTCCTACTAGCTAGCCCCACAGGTTTTGAGTCCTAGATCCGCCACTGGACCAGTCCACACTACTAGTAACCTATCTGCAGAGAGTGCACCTCGACCAGTCAGAGGCCCATCTCGGGGTATTCAGGATGCCGCCCGCAGGTCCGATCGCGCGGCAGGAGCATGTAGCCCTCGTCCCGAGTCTTCTCCAAAGGAATTCTTGAGACGTAGTAGTCGTAGCCGTAACCGACGAGTACAAACAGCTCGTGATCGTTCACAGTTCCGCACTTGCCTCGACCGGTACACGCCGCCCTCATAGTCTGCGAAATCGTTGTTGTGGTCTTTGACGGTGATGGAAACCACGACGTGCCTGAAGGTAACTGTTGTAAGCATTTGTAACTCGTCGAGGGGTGGCACCTCCTCTAAGCCTCGCATGATCAGGTCCACGCACGATGTGGCGCTGACCTGGCATGTGCCATCCATTCCTCTGTTAGGGTAGGAGGCCGACGCGCCAAGCCAACCTTGCTCACATACTCGAAATAGGGGCGGAGCTAGGGAGGAATTCCACCCCCCCTCGACAATACAGCTACATTTTTATACTTCATAGGTAGCATGCCCGTGCGTTGCTACGGGACAACTAAAATTTTATATTAAAAATACACAGATTGCACAATAAGATAATAATACTGTGAAATTAAATATTCACGTTAAAATGACATCAATCCAAAAAGCAAAGTTCGTAAGATTAACACGGTCACGAAGAGCACGACGTCGCAGGCTCATCGACTCTACTATATAGACCTTTCCAAATTTTTGTTGACTCAGATAATTAACAAATAGGCAATGTCCCGCGGCATTTTTGTTGACTATTCACTGTGTTTTTTAAGAAAACATGTGATGGAGAGACATGGTTGGTTTTTAACTTTTTTTACATTATCATTTATCCAATTGAAAAGAGAGGACCACAATTTATTTTAAGAAAACAATGTCCATGAATTGTCACGTTCTCAGAAAACTGAACTGGTTGTCATTTTTTCTATTTTTGCTAGTAAAATTATCTAAGCTTTGTATGTATAACCTGAAAACTGAACTACTTGTCATATTCCTATTTTTCAGTAAAATTATCTGAGCTTCATATTTATAACCTGGACTCAACATGGCCATGCCAAGATTTAAAAAGTTGCCTTAGTTACAATATCATTATATTAAGCACAATAACATGGCAGTTGATTGTGCTCTGCATCAAGAATCAGTGTATCAATGCCAACTATTGACTCATTCTGTAGAGTTTACAAATATAAGCCATGTCAATAAATTGCAACAATTCAGGGCAAGTTCTTGCATTCCCTCTTTTTTTAGATTTAACTTCAGTGAGAAATCATCATTCTTTTTCTTGCCTGCCGATATCAGATTGTTCAAAAATAAACAAAGATCAATCCACAGACATTTTGTAGTGCAGAGATAGACTTCTGATCTGGCTTGGTGTTGCTGTTATGGGGACACCAATTCAGCGAGCGAGGTATGGAGGTGCAATGACCTAATGCCAAATATCTGAATACCATTCAGTGTAATAAAAAATTAGCAAGCCAAAAATTATTTAATATATTTCACCAGTAAAGTATATAAGTACACTAAGCTCATGAATTAAGACTATCAATAAATAAATAAGGCTTGAGCTACTTGAAACGAGATTGGTACAAACAAAGGGCTAACTATGCTAAAAAAACAATAGCATCCAGTGTGCAGGCACACAATATCGAACAAATAGATGATTAACTATATAACAAGAACGTCTGCAAAATCATGAACTATGGTTGTATAACATCATGAACAGGCGTCGAGACAGCGGCGTGGCAGCTGAGGACGACGGCTCGGGTGCACGGCGCGGGCGAACGGCGAGGACTATGGCGCGGGCGTCATGGAGGCGGCGGTGTTTCTAGGTACATAGTGCGGGCGAACGGCAAGGACGATGGTGTGGCGTCATGGAGGCAGCAGTATGACGCAGGACGAGGATGACGTCGTGGGCGCACGGATAGGACGATGGAGCAGGACGTGGAGGGAAGATCGCACGGGGAGGTGATCTTGCGGCGACCTAGTGGCGATCGATGATGTAGCCACAGGTGCATCAACCGGTAGACAGACAGTGGACGATTCGTTGCTGTTGCTTCTCCACTACACGACGAGGAAGTAGGGGCGGCTCGATTGTGCAGGGGCGGGAGGCATGGGGCGCGCGACGATCGTTTCTGTGCAGCGACGAGTGACACACTTGAGTTCTGCCAAGAAGACGTGCTCGATCGTGCAGCGACGAGTGACACACTCGATCGTTCAGCGACGAGTGACGCACTCGATCGTTGAAAGTCCCTAGTTTGGTTTTGGCTAATTGATGAAACCCAGGACTAACCTTTGTATCTAAGTGGATGATTTAGATAAAGGTGGTCGTTGAATATGAGATATGACATTGACTCATGTGACCAAGATGGTGAAGACCAAGATGAGGCTTGGCTCGATGGACCGGTTGTGAAGGTGAAGGGCAAGTCGAGGCTTCAAAGCGAAGGACCATGCGATGGTGAAGCTTGAGCAAGACTTGGCGCCGACGGACCGATGCAACGGTGAAGAGCAAGTGAAGTCAAGGTCGATGGATCGAGACGGTCATGTGATGATATGAAGTGGATCATATCATTTGGAGAAACAAAATGGGCTCAAGGCAAAGGTATAACCATAGGGCCATTTTGTTTTACACTCAAGACACCATAGAGGGTGTGAGTGGTTTAGGGTCGATAGCCGAACTATTAAGAGGGGAAGTCTTATCGGTTATTCGACGCATGGGTGCCACTAGGTGAGTTCATGAAGTGCATTGCATGTAGGGCCTAGTGAGCTAACTGGAAAACCTTTGAAAATGATTGAGAAAAAGCTAACACACAAGCACATGGAGTTGTACACTTGTTGGTGTTGGCACATTTACAAAGGTGGCGTTGGTCGCGCTGTCGTTTGCGGGTAAAGAGGGGTTTGGTTCCTTTCTCTCTCCCGCCGAGCGTGCGAGCGCGGGATTCAGGCGATTTCGGGGAAGTGAAATGCCTATTTTCCATTGCGCCGGAAGTCGGAAAAGAAACGGAGGCGAACGCAGTCACAGAGGTGACCGGACGCTGCACCGGACGCGATCTCTCGCGGGACCGGCGCGTCCGGTCAGTACAGCGTCGGGGTCAGGCGCGCGAGCTAGGGTTTGCCACCGGCGCGTCCGGTGACCCACGGGACCGGCGCGTCCGGTCATGCGCCCTGAGGGAACCGAGGACGTCGGACGCGGTCCGCGTCCGGTCACACACCACCGGACGCGTCCGGTCATCCAGGGAGCTTACTGGACTCCCACCGGACGCGGGTACTGTGGCGTCCGGTCGTTGCGAGGAGCGCGTCCGGTCGTTGCTTCGCGGGCGCGGGTGCTGTGCGCACCGGCGCGTCCGGTCGTTTGCAGCAGCGCGTCCGGTCGCTCGATTGACCGTTGGCGCGCAGTGACCGTTGGAGGATCTAACGGACGAATTTGAAATTAGAGGACACGTGGTCGTCGAAGGGCGACCGGACGCGGTTGAGCGCGTCCGGTCAGTTACGACCGGCGTGTCCGGTGGTCCCGTGAAAAACGTGAGTGGAGTTGCAACGGCTCTATTTGTTTGGGATGCTTATAAATACTTGTTGGCCGGCCCTTGGGGAGGTCTCTTGGCATTTCTAACACTCTTGTGCATCCTTTGAGCTAGAGCTACTCCTCCCACTCATCTTTCTTGCTTGATTGCAAATCAAAAGTGAGATTGAGTGATCCCAAAGTGCATTGCATAGCTTGAGGGCATCTAGTGGCACTTGTGGGTGGTTTAGCCGGTGGATTTCTTGTTACTCTTGGAGAGTACCGCTCCTAGCCGGCTTGGAGATTGTTAGAGGCGTTGGCAAGAGAAGGTGATTGTTCTTGGCCACCTCCGGTTGATTGTGAGAGGTTCTTGTGCTTTCCTCGGCGGGACGCCAAAAGCAACTCTAGTGGAATCCGCGTGTCATTGAATTACCTCACTTGAGAGTGGTGTCTTGCGGTGCCTTGCGGGGCGTGCCTTGAGGGGCAAGTGACTTGAGGGTCACACCGAGGAACCATCTAAGTGTTGGTCGACACAACCGGTGACGTAGCTTGTCGGTGCACAAGTGAACACCGGGTGAACAAATATTGTGTCTCTTGTCTCCCGGTGATTGGTCTTCATATTGTGTTGTTGTCAATATTTATTGATTGTATATCATCTTGGTGATTGGCAACATCTTCACTTCACCGTCGGTATAATAATCACAATCCTCTCTCTCTTGCATTTACTTTCACTAGTTTATCTTGTGTAGCTCTAGTAGTAGCGTTGCTACTAGTGTTAGCTTGTTCTCTAGTGTAACCTTAGTGACATAGCTCTTGTGTGAACTAGAGATCTTAATCTACTAGACTTGTGGATAGGAGGCTTGCATCACAACCTTTGGCTAAGCAAAACTCGCTTTACGCCGTTTGTTATTCTAACAAGTTTGCTTAGTGGTTCTTGTAGAATTTAAAATAGGCTATTCACCCCCCCTCTAGCCATCTAGGACCTTACAAGTGGTATCGGAGCCGTGGTCACCGTTTTAATCAAGGCTTAACATCCTTCGGTGTGAAAAATGGCTCAAATTGTGTTCAATCATGTTGGGGGCAAGCCACCGTTTTTTGATGGTGTTAGTTCTTTTGCTCATTGGAAGAGAAAAATGACAATGTACCTTGGTTCTATTCATGAGAGAGTATTGCAAGTCACCGAGAATGATTTTGCTATCATTGATCCCGATCATCTCACCGATGAAGATAGAGCAAATAGAACATGCAATAGAATGGCTCTCAATACACTTTACAATGGTATTGACACAAAAGTATTTGAGGGCATCAATGATTTAGATTTGGCAAATGAAGTGTGGACAAGGTTGAGTGAAACATATGAGGGCACTAAGGTTGTGAAAAGTGCCAAGCTATATGGGCTCAAGAGTGAGTTTGAGAACTTCAAGAAAAGGGATGATGAAACAATCATTGAAATGTTTCATAGATTGCAAGTGATAGTCAATGATCTCAAGAGCTTAGGGCACAAGACTCAAGATCAAGATTTTTGTCACAAGTTCTTATTGAGCTTACCTAGAAGATTCAAGATGTTGATCATGATGTTGCAAAGAGATGGGCTTGAAGCAATGAAGCCTAATGATTTGCTTGGTGAAGTATTGACCTATGACAAATATGATCAAGATGTTGATGACAAGGAGAAGGTGGAAGATGAGAAGAGGAAGAAGACCGTGGCATTCAAAGCCACCTCCTCCAAGGGCAAAGCTACCATCATTGAAGAAGAAGAAGACAACAATGAAGATGGGGAATTTGAAATTGATGATGAGGCACTTGCTCTTGTAGTCAAGAAGATGGGTCACATGTTCATCAAGAGAAGAGGCTTTAAGAAGAGAAATGACAACTTCAAAAGAAATGAGCAACAAAGAAAGTGTTTCAATTGTGATAGCACCGAGCACCTTCAAGCGGAATGTCCTTATGACAAAAAGAAGAACAAAAAGGACAAGTTTGAGAAGAAGAAGAGAGAGGCCAAGATGACATTCAAGAAAGGCAAAAATGGTGCCTATGTGATCACTTGGGAAAGTGAAGATAATGAAGAAGAAGAAGAAGAATCATCCAACAAGGCTTTTGCTTCCATTGCTATCAACAAGAAGCCATCATTATTTGATTCATCCTCTTCATGCTTCATGGCTAAAGAAGCTAAGGTATTATATGATGAGAGTGATGAGGAAAGTGAAATGGAATATGCTCATGATAGTGATAATGATAATGATAATGAAAATGATGATGATGAACCAACTAAAGAACAACTATATGACTTGATGCAACAAACTAGAGACATAGCCATTGCCAAGGACAAAGAGTGTAAGAAGCTTTCAATGAAAGTAGCAATACTTGAGAAAGTCCTTAGTGAGCTTAAGACCACTCATGAGAGTCTAGTGGAAGACCATGAGGATCTTGATAAGGCTCATTCCAAGCTTGAAAAAGCTCACTCATTGCTACTTGAGCAACAAGCTAAGAAGGAGGTTGTTGTATCATGTGATATAGGTGTTACATGTGATATAATTGATGAATCCTTTAATGAACCTATCATCATGTCAAATACTAACCCTTCTTATAGCTCTTCATCCACCACCACTAACTCTACCTCCACTACTAGTGATGGTTTCACTTGTGATGCCTCACTAATGGTTGAGAATGAGACTCTCAAGAGAGAGGTGGATGAGCTCACTCACGCCCTAGGCAAAGCCTATGGTGGTGAGGCCCGCTTGCTTAAGTGCTTGGGTAGCCAAAGGTTCTCTCTTAACAAAGAGGGATTGGGCTACACCCCCAAGAAAGGCAAGTCGGCCTTTGCAACTCCAAAGCCTAGCTTTGTGAAGGGCAATGGTCGGTTTTGCAATAGATGCAAGCAAGTTGGGCACCTAGAGCAAAATTGCAATAAAAGGAACCAAAGCAAGAACCTTGTTAATGCTATACCTTTTGATTCTTGCTATGTGCTTACCAAGGGTGTGAAGGGTGTGCAAGCTAAGTTTGTTGGTACACCAATTGTGGGCCCAAAGAAGAAGGCTATTTGGGTACCAAAGAGCTTAGTTACTAACCTACAAGGACCCAAACAAAAGTGGGTACCTAAACTTCATTGATTTGCTTGTAGATCAATTACAAAGCCGGAGGAAGGCATTGGATTATTGATAGTGGGTGCACTCAACACATGACCGGTACATCAAGAATGTTTGACTCAATCAATGACAATGATAGTGGTGTTGATTCTATCACATTTGGCAATAACAAGAAAGGCAAGGTTATTGGTTTGGGCAAGATTGCAATATCAAATGACATGAGTATCTCCAATGTGTTACTAGTTGAAAGCTTGGATTTCAATCTTCTATCCGTGGCACAAATATGTGATCTAGGCTACAAATGCATCTTTGGGGTTGATGATGTGGAAGTTATTAGTGTGGATGGTTCAAATGTGGCATTCAAGGGCTTTAGATATGAGAATCTCTACCTAGTTGACTTCAATGCTAGAGAAACTTCTTTGACAACTTGCTTAGTCTCCAAATCGAGCATGGGTTGGCTTTGGCATAGAAGGCTTGGTCATGTTGGCATGAAACAATTGAAGAAGCTTACAACTCACAATCTTGTCAATGGTTTGAAAGATGTTGAATTTGAGAAGAATAAGCTTTGTAGTGCATGTCAAGCCGGGAAGCAAGTTGGAAGCTCACATCCAAAGAAGAGTACAATGAGCACATGCAAAGCATTTGAGTTGATGCATATGGATCTATTTGGACCAACAACATATACAAGCATAGGCGGCAACAAGTATGGATTTGTCATAGTGGATGACTTCACAAGATTCACATGGGTATTCTTTCTTAGTGATAAAAGTGAAGTGTTTGACACCTTCAAGACATTCCTCACTAGAGTTCACAATGAGTTTGAGATTAGAATCAAGAAAGTGAGAAGTGACAATGGAAGTGAGTTCAAGAATACAAGAATTGAAGAACTTTGTGATCATTATGGTATTGGACATCAATTCTCGGCCAAATACACTCCACAATCAAATGGTCTAGTTGAGAGGAAGAATAGAACATTGCTTGATATGGCTAGATCAATGCTTCATGAGTACAATGTGAGTCAATCATTTTGGGATGAAGCAATCAATACCGCTTGCTACTACATCAATAGACTATATTGTCATCCATTGCTAGAAAAGACCCCATATGAGCTACTTCATGGAAGAAAGCCCAATATTTCTTACTTTAGGGTGTTTGGTTGCAAATGCTATATCTTGAAGAAAGGCACTAGATTGGGGAAGTTTGACAAGAGATGTGATGAGGGGTTCCTACTTGGTTATTCAACTACAAGCAAAGCCTATAGAGTTTGGAACAATTCAAGTGGCATTCTAGAAGAAGTCCATGATGTGCAATTTGATGAAACCAATGGGTCACAAGATGAAGAAGAAAATCTAGATGATATTGGTGGAACTCTATTAGTGGAAGCAATGAAGAACATGGACATTGGGGACATTAGAGCAAAGCAAGTAATTGATATTCAAGATGATGATAAAGATCAAGTGCTCAATTCACCATTCAAGCTAGTTAGTGACTCTCAAGTGCAAGATCAAGGTGCTAGTTCTTCTCATCAAGATACATCAAGTGATCAACCAAGCTCAAGCAATCAAGTGCAAGTACTCCAACCACAACATATTGCAAGAGATCACCCCATTAATAGTGTTATTGGTGATATTAGAAGTGGTGTGCAAACAAGATCAAGATTGGCTATGTTTTGTGAGCATTCATCATTTGTGTCAACCATAGAACCAAAGAAGATAGAAGAAGCTTTGAGGGATGCCGATTGGATCATGGCTATGCAAGAAGAGCTTAACAATTTCACAAGAAATGATGTTTGGGAGTTGGTAGAAAGGCCAAATGACTACAATGTGATTGGAACCAAGTGGATGTTTAAAAACAAGCAAGATCAAGATGGCATTGTAGTGAGAAACAAAGCAAGGCTAGTTGCTCAAGGTTACACTCAAGTAGAAGGTCTTGATTATGATGAGACATATGCTCCCGTGGCAAGATTGGAGGCAATAAGGATTCTATTGGCTTATGCTTGTGCACACAACATCAAACTATATCAAATGGATGTCAAAAGTGCATTTCTCAATGGGATCATCAATGAGTTAGTCTTCGTTGAGCAACCGCCCGGATTTGAAGATGACAAGAAACCCAACCATGTGTACAAGTTGAAGAAGGCTTTATATGGCTTAAAGCAAGCACCTAGAGCATGGTATGAGAGGCTAAGGGATTTCCTTCTCTCTAAGGGATTCAAGATGGGCAAGGTTGATACAACTCTATTCACCAAGAAGATTGGAAATGATCTATTCATAGTGCAAATATATGTTGATGACATCATCTTTGGATTAACCAATCAAGCTTATTGTGAAGAATTTGGTGCTATGATGGCCAAAGAGTTTGAAATGTCTATGATTGGTGAACTTAGCTACTTCCTTGGTCTTCAAGTAAAGCAATTGAAGAATGGGACATTTGTGAGTCAAGGGAAATACATAAGGGACATGTTGAAGAAGTTTGGAATGCAAGATGCAAAGCCAATTTCAACTCCAATGGGTACAAATGGAAATTTGGATAGTGATCTTGATGGCAATATGGTGAATCAAAAGGAATATCGGTCTTTGATTGGAAGTCTACTCTATGTCACCGCATCAAGGCCAGATGTCATGTTTAGTGTTTGCATGTGTGCTAGATATCAAGCCTCACCTAGAGAGAGTCATCTCACGGCCGCAAAGAGAATATTGAGGTACTTGAAGCAAACAAGAGATGTTGGACTATGGTATCCCAAGGGGTCAAAGTTTGAATTGATTGGATATTCGGACTCCGACTATGGGGGTTGCAAGATCAATAGAAAGAGCACAAGTGGCACATGTCAATTACTTGGAAGATCACTTGTGTCATGGTCCTCAAAGAAACAAAATAGTGTAGCAATCTCTACCGCCGAAGCCGAATATGTGAGTGCGGGGAGTTGTTGTGCACAATTGCTATGGATGAAATCAACTTTGAAGGATTATGGTCTCAACTTCAAGAATGTGCCATTGCTATGTGATAATGAGAGTGCAATCAAGATGATACAAAACCCGGTTCAACATGGAAGAACAAAGCATATTGACATAAGGCATCATTTCATTAGAGATCATCAACAAAAGGGAGATATTGCCATTGAGAGTGTTGGCACCGATGATCAACTTGCCGATATTCTCACTAAGCCACTTGATGAAAAGAGGTTTTGCAAGCTAAGGAATGAATTGAACATTCTTGATTTCTCAAACATGAGTTGAATGCACCCCACCCACTAATTGACATGCTTCTCCTTCGACATTGCGAGGTAAAGTTGATTGACATGTCATTCATCCTAGGTTAAGGACTTGCTAGAGCATGTAGACATAATAAGTGGTATGCATGAGCATTCATGATAAATCAAATGAATTTGATGGATATATGTTACCACTATTGCCTCTTTGATTGTTTTAATCTAGTGGTGGCATATGACATGTTTGTGAGCTTGCAAGCCTAGTGTTGAATCTAGAAGATTTGCTATAAGTGTTTAATTCAACATAGGCAAGATAACCCTTATTAGGAGGTGTGAAGAAGCTTGTCTTTGGTTCAAATCGAATTAAATATCTTTGGCAAGTGTTCTAGGTTGAACCAAATTTGATAAATTTAACCTACTCCATCGAACATTTTTCTTCTCTCCACAATTTGATCCTATTTTTGGGTAAGTTGTTGACAAAGGGGGAGAGAAAAAGATGATTCAACATGATAAAGGGGTAAATTTTTGATGCACACAAGTAGGGGGAGCAAGCTCATAAACAAAGTTGTTGCATTTGTTTGTGCATTTTCATATGACTTGCTCATTGCACATGTATTTAGATTCAATATACATGCTTGTGTGGTGCAATGCTAGTATAGAACTTGGATGATGAAATGATCTACTAGCATGCATAGGAATAGTTTTACTTGTGGTATCTAGACTTGCCTAAAGTTTTTACAAGTGGTCCAAGAACCTTTTCATATAATGTTGATCTCACGGGGTTCTTGAGTTTTGATGGATGTCTAGTTACTTCATGATGCTAAGGATGGTGTAAAAGGCAACTACGATTGGTATCACGCTTCAAAGGTCCATTTCTTACACCTTAGCATCATTTTGGTAGAATTACTCTCCCAACACTTCTATCCATGCATATGTGCAAAGCTTTCAATCCAAACTCTATGCACATATGTAGGGGGAGCTAATGCTACCAAAACCGAGCTTGTGATAATTGTCCAAACTTTACTTATGAGCAAAATGATTGGACAAGTATGACAAGTTCAAAACTTTTATTATCAAAATCATCTTTGTGAGGGTTGTCATCAATTACCAAAAAGGAGGAGATTGAAAGTCCCTAGTTTGGTTTTGGCTAATTGATGAAACCCAGGACTAACCTTTGTATCTAAGTGGATGATTTAGATAAAGGTGGTCGTTGAATATGAGATATGACATTGACTCATGTGACCAAGATGGTGAAGACCAAGATGAGGCTTGGCTCGATGGACCGGTTGTGAAGGTGAAGGACAAGTCGAGGCTTCAAAGCGAAGGACCATGCGATGGTGAAGCTTGAGCAAGACTTGGCGCCGACGGACCGATGCAACGGTGAAGAGCAAGTGAAGTCAAGGTCGATGGATCGAGACGGTCATGTGATGATATGAAGTGGATCATATCATTTGGAGAAACAAAATGGGCTCAAGGCAAAGGTATAACCATAGGGCCATTTTGTTTTACACTCAAGACACCATAGAGGGTGTGAGTGGTTTAGGGTCGATAGCCGAACTATTAAGAGGGGAAGTCTTATCGGTTATTCGACGCATGGGTGCCACTAGGTGAGTTCATGAAGTGCATTGCATGTAGGGCCTAGTGAGCTAACTGGAAAACCTTTGAAAATGATTGAGAAAAAGCTAACACACAAGCACATGGAGTTGTACACTTGTTGGTGTTGGCACATTTACAAAGGTGGCGTTGGTCGCGCTGTCGTTTGCGGGTAAAGAGGGGTTTGGTTCCTTTCTCTCTCCCGCCGAGCGTGCGAGCGCGGGATTCAGGCGATTTCGGGGAAGTGAAATGCCTATTTTCCATTGCGCCGGAAGTCGGAAAAGAAACGGAGGCGAACGCAGTCACAGAGGTGACCGGACGCTGCACCGGACGCGATCTCTCGCGGGACCGGCGCGTCCGGTCAGTACAGCGTCGGGGTCAGGCGCGCGAGCTAGGGTTTGCCACCGGCGCGTCCGGTGACCCACGGGACCGGCGCGTCCGGTCATGCGCCCTGAGGGAACCGAGGACGTCGGACGCGGTCCGCGTCCGGTCACACACCACCGGACGCGTCCGGTCGTCCAGGGAGCTTACTGGACTCCCACCGGACGCGGATACTGTGGCGTCCGGTCGTTGCGAGGAGCGCGTCCGGTCGTTGCTTCGCGGGCGCGGGTGCTGTGCGCACCGGCGCGTCCGGTCGTTTGCAGCAGCGCGTCCGGTCGCTCGATTGACCGTTGGCGCGCAGTGACCGTTGGAGGATCTAACGGACGAATTTGAAATTAGAGGACACGTGGTCGTCGAAGGGCGACCGGACGCGGTTGAGCGCGTCCGGTCAGTTACGACCGGCGTGTCCGGTGGTCCCGCGAAAAACGTGAGTGGAGTTGCAACGGCTCTATTTGTTTGGGATGCTTATAAATACTTGTTGGCCGGCCCTTGGGGAGGTCTCTTGGCATTTCTAACACTCTTGTGCATCCTTTGAGCTAGAGCTACTCCTCCCACTCATCTTTCTTGCTTGATTGCAAATCAAAAGTGAGATTGAGTGATCCCAAAGTGCATTGCATAGCTTGAGGGCATCTAGTGGCACTTGTGGGTGGTTTAGCCGGTGGATTTCTTGTTACTCTTGGAGAGTACCGCTCCTAGCCGGCTTGGAGATTGTTGGAGGCGTTGGCAAGAGAAGGTGATTGTTCTTGGCCACCTCCGGTTGATTGTGAGAGGTTCTTGTGCTTTCCTCGGCGGGACGCCAAAAGCAACTCTAGTGGAATCCGCGTGTCATTGAGTTACCTCACTTGAGAGTGGTGTCTTGCGGTGCCTTGCGGGGCGTGCCTTGAGGGGCAAGTGACTTGAGGGTCACACCGAGGAACCATCTAAGTGTTGGTCGACACAACCGGTGACGTAGCTTGTCGGTGCACAAGTGAACACCGGGTGAACAAATATTGTGTCTCTTGTCTCCCGGTGATTGGTCTTCATATTGTGTTGTTGTCAATATTTATTGATTGTATATCATCTTGGTGATTGGCAACATCTTCACTTCACCGTCGGTATAATAATCACAATCCTCTCTCTCTTGCATTTACTTTCACTAGTTTATCTTGTGTAGCTCTAGTAGTAGCTTTGCTAGTAGTGTTAGCTTGTTCTCTAGTGTAACCTTAGTGACATAGCTCTTGTGTGAACTAGAGATCTTAATCTACTAGACTTGTGGATAGGAGGCTTGCATCACAACCTTTGGCTAAGCAAAACTCGCTTTACGCCGTTTGTTATTCTAACAAGTTTGCTTAGTGGTTCTTGTAGAATTTAAAATAGGCTATTCACCCCCCCTCTAGCCATCTAGGACCTTACAATTGTGCAGCGACGAGCGACGATGGTCTTCCGTGTTTGTAGCGCATGCAAATCTGAGTCAAGACTTTCATATTTGTGGCACGAGTGTGGTTTGATTAAGCGTGAGACGTGGGTGATCGCTTTCCTTGTTTGAGGCAATTAGGGTCAAGACTTTCCGTGTTTGAGCGCATGCAAATCATGGACTTTCCGTGTTTGAGCGCATGCAAATCATGGTCAAGACTTTGCATGTTTGTAGCGCATGCAAATCAGGGTCAAGATTTTCCATGTTTGTCGCAAGAGGGCGGTGCAAAGGTGAGGTGAAACTTTTGTCGCACCAAATGATTGTCTTACTTTTAGTCTTTTTAGTTGTAGGAGATATATAATTTCATACTTCCTCCATCCTAGAAATAAGTTCGTTTTGGGACATGTTTTAGATACCAAGGAGTGATTAATTATGGTGTATTTTTCCCTATATACCCTTATTAAATAGAGTTGCGGGTAACATCGAAATAATAAACGTTCGTAGCTGGAGTGGTAGGCGCTCCTCCTCCCGAGGGTGGAGGAGCACCGTTCGATCCCTACCGGGCGTGGTATTTATGCAGAGCTCGAGAATTATGCATGCACTATGCGGCTCACATTTCACCGTGGACTATTGAAAGCCAAGCCTCACAACGAATTCTTTTGTGGGATTATGCATGCACTGTGCGGCTCACATTTCACCGTGGACTATTGAAAGCCAAGCCTCACAACGAATTCTTTTGTGGGATATTTCACTGTGGACTACTAAAAGCCTCAGTACGAATTCTTTTGTGGGATATTCCACCGTGGACTACTGAAAGCCTCAGAACGAATTCTTTTGTGGGATATTCCACCGTGGACTACTGAAAGCCTCAAAACGAATTCTTTTGTGGGACGGAGGGAGTATCTATATTTTTATTAAGAAAGATGTAGACAATAAAATCCTACAAAAACATATTAGAATAAAAAAGGATTAAAATCCTAAAAAACATATATTAGAATAAAAAAGGATTAGTCTAAACTTGATGGTCTACCATATTAAAATAAATTTACTAAATTTCTAGGTTTTGCTAATACATACTTACATTTCATTACACTTTACAATTTGGTTGTGGTATCGCAATCCATGAGCTCCTGCTCTGACAGCTGCACGGCCGGGTCTTCGTTGTTCGCCCCTCGCCCCCTCTAATGGCGTGGTGGCTCTCCAGCGCGCCAGTCGCGGTGAACGCCCAGCAGGAGCTGCAGCCCCCCTGGTCCTCGACTGGGCCCAGGCACGGCTGACCTTTGCAGTCGTGCCTTTAATTTTCACGAGCCATCCGAGCAATGAGGTTGCGCCGCTCCGATGCACGACATTTCTAGTCGCGACTGAATTCTTCGTCGCTGATGTCGGTGAAGATGTTGAGACCCGGCCGGAGCGCTGCCATCCGTCTCCTTGAATGTGTCGAACCGGCGAAATAGGTCAGGAGCAGTAAACGGTTGGATGTGGCATTTGGCTTCTTCCAATTTCTCATGGTAAATTTGGCATGGTCTATATCAATGGCAGGTTAACATGTGGCATGTAGTGATAAAGTTTCTCACAGTAAATTTGGCATGGTCAGTATCAATGGCTGGTTAGCATCAAATGCCAGTTGATAAAACTTGATGGATTTGAAATAGACACCCGGCGACCAAAGTGACAATCATCCTTGTTTTCGGTCTCTCCGGAAGCTTACACCTTTTCGCTTGAACTTATCAGCCTGATTTATCAGCTATGGTATAATATTTTCTCTCACAACATATCAACCAACAGTACATAGATATATGTGTGGTAGGAATGATGATTTAAATGGATCATACATTGACCATCGGTACAGCGTGATATGTACACGCATTTCGTGTGGACTGCTCATTCACATCAAATGAAGAAGCAGCCAGCCACTCTATCTATCCATGCATGAGCATGGCAAATTAAAGGGCTGATCTGCAGTGTAGGGCAAAACGCCTCTTTCCCGCCAGTGCCACATGCATCTGTTGCTGCTAGTAATAGATGGGCCGGGTTAGCAGATGCATGTGATGTGGACATGTGTGTTGTGGCACCGGGCACCGCAACAAGCCCATCTGTATACAGTAGCTGATTCATATAAAAAAACTGTATACAGTAGCATAAAAGCCTAAAACAAACCGCAGAAACGTTGAGTTCCTGTAGCTCTTCTTTCCAGTAAGAAAAATGCCCCAGTGCTTCATCCAAATGGATATGTATACTTGCGAGCAGAATAAGTACAGGCTCAGCATCAATTTAAGCAATTCCTATTGCTTCCCCTATTGAGAAAAAAGATTAACTATATAAGGTTAACATGTTTTTTTAGAACATTTGACTGAATTTCCAGAAAAGTCTCATCAAGATTTATGACATCAAATTAGTATCATTAGATATACCATAGAATATATTTTTATAATGCACTCATTTTATATCATAAATGTTGTTACTCTTTCCTATAAAGTTAGTCAAAACTTAAATAGTTTGACTTGCACGGATTCTAGGAATTTATTTATTTGGAGACAGAGGGAGTATGTTTTTTAGCACAACAGTAGCCAAAAGAAGAAAAAAAAAACAGATGGTGTAGGAACTAGGAAAATAGAGTTGACTTGCCAAGTGGCCTCGTTATATATGCAAATAAAAGTAGACTTGCCAAGTGGCCTCGTTATCTGCTAATAAAAGTATCAGGATGGTTTAGGTATACATAAACTTAGTTTAGAAAATTAAATCCTGTGAAGCAAATGCCTTTTTAAATTATGCATTGAACATGGTATTCGGCTGGAGCTGCAAAGAAACTAGGCTGTACCCCGCGCTTCGCTGTGGGTACGGTGACTAATAAAATTCTTGTACTACATATAATCATTATGTAATACTAAGCATATTATATTTGGAGCTTGACACCTGGAGTAAAGGTGACACTTTGAACAGGGGGTATCTTTTTGTGGCCACTGTATCTAGTGTTGACATGGTACTGATAAGATCAATACAGTTACATCAAGCAAAGGCAAAATTTTACATAGCTGGTATCTACATCATGAACGACAGACGAATCAGACATCCCTTTGGAACATATCACTATTAGTTTTCAACAAAATTGTACATGTAATTAGTTGTATCATCAAATCGAGTAAAGGCAGGGAGTGTTTTGTTGCCGGAGCAGAAGCATTTCTTTGTAGCTCCAGTAGTTTAATGCCTGCATCAATGAACATGCGGTCATGCGGAGTACAAAATAGAGACACATGTCAAAATTTGATATCTGCACTAAGAAATGAGATATCATACATACATTGATACATAGATATGAGTTGTCAAAAGCAAGGGTCTGCAATTAACAGTGGCAGATCTTTTGCATAGCACCATTCATAATCAAACTGAATTTGTGTAGTAATGTAACTACAAACATAGAGATTAAAGAATACGAGGAAATAATGTAGTTTGCTGAACTGGTTTGAGGTGGAGCAAGAAACAGTGAAAAATACACCGTATCATCAGTCTGAAACATGCATTGACAACAATGCAGAGTATCGAACCTGGTATTGTAAATCTCCAGAGCAGTACTGGAGGTTCAGATGAACCAACTATTGATGTACTTCCCATAACCTGCAGTCTGAATGTTGTTGAAGCTTGAGGACGTTTTGGTCTCATGGCAGAAGGTTTCTGAAAAATAACTATAACCCTGTGTATCCATATCACAGTTCATGATGCCCATGGCTATGTGTTGGTACTGCAAACATAAACACCACATGAGAACAGTGGACTATTAGAATGTTGATTAAAGTGTCGTCCTAACCATGGTTCAAGCAATTCGATATCCCATTTTAGATTAATTTCTCTTGTTAAGCTGTTTATTGGAGTCCATAAATTTTAAAAATGCTTGCACCAGGATCTGTAGGTGGGCTTGCATATCAAAAGGAGAGGAACAACTATAGTGGGTAGGCAGTGCACAGAAAGGATCATACAGTGTGTCAACTGTAAGTAACACTGAAGGAACAATCAGACTGGGTACATGAAACCTCAGTTAATAGAAGCAAATCTAGACCGTAGAGTTACTTAATAATATGCCAGCAAGTGGCAATAACAAAGAAAGGTTCATTGGCCTCACTAATTGGTTCCTATGAACACAAGAAACTAACACGGCTATGAGGAGAGGATGCAACTCAGCAAATGATGAAACTGGACCTGTGAAAATATTGTCATCAAGAGTAATGCAAGGGAACCTAACCAAGCAAATAGACCATATTAGAATTAGCCATCAAAATGTGAAACGAATACTATTGCAACTTGTCAGAATTGAACCTGGGAAGCAGCACAAGGGAACCTAACCAAGGAAATACACCATATCATAATTAGCTACGAAAGTATGTTTGAAAACACCATTGCAACCTGCCAGGAGATATGTGAGGCTGGATCACCTTATTCAGATGTAAGATGGCAGTAACTCCTTGCTGTCCTGTTGCAATGTATTTGCTGCTGCAGTGAGCTCCTGTAGACAAAGCTGTAGAAGTGACTTCATTGATAAGCGCTAAGTTTAAAAGGCAAATAAAAAGACATTTATAACTGAGAACATGCATCATGACAGTAGTGGCTGCAAGTATAGAGCAAGAGCGTACAATAGACTTTTTCGTAATCATATCAAACTATGAAAGGGCCTAAATAACACCCTGTTCGTTTCGCTGGTTTATTGTGCTGAAAGTACTGTTCGCTGGTTTGTTGTGAGAGAAAAATACTGCTGGATGGCTGCTGATTCTTCTGATAAGTCCAAACGAACAGGGTGTCAGTCATTGGGCAGCATGTGCAGTTTCTTTTATCTGGGATGCAGAAAGTATATCTGCATGAAGCAATTCATTCCGTCAACTAAAGAAGATCGTGTAATTCATACAAACTCAAATATTATATTCTTCTAATACACTATTCTGTGATACATATTATTGAAAATAAGTATGAATTCTGTTTTGACTATGAGAGCAAACAAACAACATGTAAGGACAGGGCACTGTGTTGTAGCAACCACTCATTGTGGCCAACTCTGCATGAGCTGCACAAACTAATGCATTAGAGGACCCTTAATATATAGGCCATCCTATCTAAGAAGAATATGTACCGCCACTTCGGTAAATAAACACTGAAGAAAAATAAATCATATGCCAACTTGAGGCTGAGGTCATAGAGCAGCACAGAGGTATTCAGGTTCGATCTCAAAGCCGAGCAGTCTCAAACAAATGATGTAACCAATATGAGAAGCACCTTAAATCTCTGAGGCTACCAGAACGAATATGGCTAAAAATTTAATAGCAAACAAAAGGGCTCATATAGCACGACGTCTTACATCTTCTTACATGTAAGATCATAGGTGACAGAGGGCTCATATAGCACGACGTCTAGATCGAACGGTTATCATGGAGAGATAGTTCTCTAAAAAAAACTTGCTCTTTTATAGTGTGATGATGATTATTATGTCGTGCTTATTTAAGCCTTCTATCATGAGGTTTGGAAAATCAATACGGTATTAATAATAGTAATTATAAGATTGCAACGCATGTGAGGGTGTTTTATCAGCACCAAAATGGTTGAGCCCATATAGTTAAATCAGCCAATGGATTGAAGCGGTCCGACTCCAGTCCAAGAGCCCATAAAGACTCGCAATGGCCAGTTCGTCGCCATCCTCCTGCCCATCAGAAGCTTCCTCGCCGCAGGCACACGTGTAGCGCAGTGGCAAAGCTCCAGTGGTGGGAGCTAGCCAGCCGGGTTCGAACCCCGGTTCTGCACCGCTTGCTTTACGCAAGCAAATAATTTTCTATTGCCTCGCACATGGATGTCCTCTAATAATTAAGGTGACGTGTTTGTCATGCTCGAAGCCTGATGACTTTGGGTACTTTTTAGCCGCGTGAGTTCTCTAGGTATAGGTTGTAGGATTTAAGGTTGTAGGATTTAGCTTGCGTTCGGGGTGGTGTGAGTGTGTGGTGTGCGTGCGTGAGGTGTGTGTCCGTACGTAAGTTCAGATACTACAGCTTATACTTGAAGGGATGAGATATAAAAAAAGAAGCTTCCTCGCTAGTCGCATTTGAAAAATGCTTCATACCTTTCTGTGCATTTGAACATGTAGAGATTCACTAAGCACACATGACTTATGTTCCTTGTGTCAACATGCAGCTGCGAGTGTTTCTGAATATTGTGCTGTGGTGGATGATGTCTCTTTGAACTATTCTGAATTTTCTGTATCGTTGTCAGCTTAGGCTGTGCGGGACGTTTGCAATGTTTTGCTTTATGTCAACAATGTATGGATTTAGGGACTAAAGTTTAGTACATGTCACATCGGGTATTTATATACTAATTAGAAAGACTAAATATAGGTCTAATTAGACTTAATAGATTTATCTCGTAAATTAATCTTTGTGCAATTGGTTTTGTAATTAATCTACTTTTAATACTCTATGCATGTGTCCAAATATTCGATGTGATAGGGACTATTTTAGTAGGTGGAACCAAACAAAGCGGGGGAACTCAAAATTTGTATTATTTTTTTAGCATTTAAACGGTCTCAAACAACAAAACTCAAAATTAGGAATTCGTACATCTCTCGAAGTCCACAATTTCATATATAAAGTATCTTTATCCAACACTATAAACTAAATATATGATTTTTCTAAGACAACAAGACCTAGTATGTGATTTAATATGTTGCTAGAACTTATATTTTTTTAGCATCTTATAGCGATCTTAAAAGAGAAAAATCAAAATTAGAAAGTTGTAGATCTCATCCGGATCTACAATTTTCATATAAAAATTATCTTCATCCGATATCATATGAAAAAGATAGGCAAAATAGGCATTTTGGTCCCTAAACTATTGTCCGAAGCTCAGTTTGGTCCCTGAACTTTCAAATTGTCCACTTTAGTCCTTAAACAATGGATTTGTAGCTCAATCTCGTCCACCCCCTTCATGGCATGGCTCGCCATGTGGCCAGCAATACATGCGAAAATGTCACTCTTGCCCCTTGCTGCCTCCTTTACCCGCTCGGTAGGCTCACGGTGTTTCCCTCTCGTCCCTATTTCCTCTCTCTGTCTCGTCCGTCGTCTCCGCCGAGGAGGAAGAGCCATTGGCCGTCGGGTCTACCCAGTTCCCTCTCCCCCATGTGCTTCATCCAGTTCATCTCCCCTGTCTCCCCCGTCTCTAAGAGGGAGGAAACAACATGTGATCTTGGCCAGCGTTTCAAGGAGGGAGCAAGGGGCAAGAGCAATATTTTGCATTTATTGTTGGCCATGTGGCAAGCTATGAAGGGGGATGGATGAGATTAAGCTGCAAATTCATTGTTTAAAGACTAAAGTGGACAGTTTGAAAGTTCAGGTACCAAACTGAGCCTCGAGCAATAGTTCAGGGACAAAATTGGCTATTTTGCCAAAAAGACATGGTCTTTCTAAGGTGGACCTTTATCGCTAATATGTAGGTCGCATCTATCAGTTCCATGCCACGTAGGATAACAGGTTGGGTAAGCGCCTATTGGGACCTAGTGAGACCCATTACAACTTTAAGGAGCCAAGAACGTATTTTGAAACACATGATACATCTAGACAACTTTAGAGACTGCTTGTAAATTTTACTCTTTTTGAAAGACCAGCCACGCTATAAAAGCGTCACCTGGCAGTAAGCGCCCAATGGGACCTAGAGAGACCCATTATAACTTTAAGGAGCCAAGAATGTATTTTGAAATTTCGGGACCTACATGATACATCTAGACAACTTTGGAGACTGCTGGTAAATTTTACCCGTTTCGTAACAAACTGATAGGATGGGGGCGTCCATCCAATTTGGATGCCGCACGCCTAGCCCTATTGACCAGTCAGCCCAATAAACCTCGTGTCTGTCCCCTTCCGTTGCTCCTGCCGCTCGCCTCGCGCTGCTCCGCACGCCGACCCACTACTATTGCCGCTGCTCCTGCTCCGCCTATCTCGTTACTCCTGCCATTGCTCTGTTGTTCGTGCCTGCAGCTCCTACTCTACCACCCGACCGGCCTGACGACACCGAAAGGCTCCGCCAGCGCAAGGAGAAGCGTCAGGCCCTAGTGCGGAAGCCCTCCGGTCTCGCCTGCTACTATGGCTACGGCGCCCCGATGCAAACGACGGAGGAGGCTACACCAAGATATGATTATAAATGTCCATGCAGCCCGAGCCCATTGGCCCAGCATAAGGCCCTTTTCTTGGCCCAGCCCAAGCCTGGCCCGACCCGGTGACTAGCGGGCCCGAGCTGGCATGACCCGGAGGAGCAGGCCATGCCTGGGCCGCACCACAGGCACGTGGGCCGGCACGGCACGATCCGCTCCCAATAGTAGGCATGGTGGTGGCCCGGCCTACCAACGGCCTAGCCCACCGCATCCCCCCTCAGCCTCGCGCCTCGCCCCTCGTATATAAGCCACAGCATGGCAGCCCGCAACGGCTCCCCCTAACCCCCTCAACCCTAACCGTAATCCTCATTTCGCCATGCCGCTCATTGCTCTCTCAGTCTCTCTTGTCCGCTGCATCCACCAGGGGTGAACATGAATTGGAGCTCTTGTCGTCGGCGGCCCCGACTTTGGTGATCTCGATCCACCTGCTGCCGCTCCCCCATCTCACCCTGTCTCCTCCCTTCTCTACCTATCTCTCCTCTCGCTCTCGGTGAACGATGTGAGTTCATGTTCCCGTCCAGTCCCTCCTCTGTTGCTCGCCATCGATTCTAATCGGTGTCTATCTATCCTCTGGGTGGCCCTTGTCATCTCCGGCACCAGACTCCGGTTGCACAGATGACTCCACGAACCCTAACCCTAGATTTGTGCCTCTATTTGACTGTTTGTCTCTCTCACTCTCTTGTCTCCTTTCTCCTCTGCACTGGTCAGTTGTTGATGCCATGTCTTCCTCCTCTGGCATAGACATGGCTAGGCGGCAGCGCACCATTGAGGAACAGAGCTGGAGATCAGCCGTCTGCGGTCGAGGTCTCCATGGCGGAGGCGGATGATGACAATGTCACCTATCCACTCACCGGCAACGATGACCTCAGAGTGGCAGGGCTAGTCCCCGATGACGTCGACGACATCCGTGAGGACGTTGCTGCGTTGCTCGGTATCGATGTCGGTAGCAGCTCTGCTCCGATCGATCTTGACGCCGGTGATGGTGGTGGAGGGGCTGCGATGGCGACAGGGCTCCCGGTCGGCTCCACTAGCACAGATGGTACCTCATCTGTTGGTAAGCGTAAATCTGGTGTCTAGGTTGATTTTGAAGAGATCTATGAGACTGTGAATGGTCAACGCAGTTCAAATTATTGCTATCTGTAGAGTGTGTAAGAGTAGATTGTCTACTAGATCTACTGCTGGCACTGGTCATTTGATTAGGCACCAGAAATCATGTAGGAAAAAGACTGATCACGCTGCTAGGGTCCAGTCTAGGCTTGCTTTGAATCTTGATGGTTTGCATAACTGGGTGTTGTTGGCGGTCATTATTGCACAATTATAACCGCCAATTATAGTTCAAAACAGGAGAAATAAACAAACTTTGACATATATACATATATTATTGACCTAGTTCCACTTTTATTCTAAGAAAACATGTTTTGCAGGACAATCTCCGGAAACAAGCGAAAATACACAAAACAAAGAAGAAAGCGACATCCAGAAAATGTATTTCAGAAATACGCTACAAGGAGAAATAGAGAAGCCTACCTTCACATGACATATGGGCCAAGACACCACCGTGGAGGAGATCCAGGCCTAGCCCAGAGCCCACCAGAGCGAGGCGGTGGCGAGTAGGGCTAGCCAGGGTGCGGCCGCACCACTAGCACCGCCTCTTGCGCCCACCTCACTCTGGCGGTTGCATGGTGGTGTGTGGAGGCGGTTCCCGGTGGTTACTAAAAATATCATCGCCAAACCATCATACAATCACTATATAAGAAGGGCTAGGCTCACCTTCACAACACACAACATTTGGAGCACTACCTCACTACCACTTCACTTAGTATTTCTTAGCTTTTAGTAGTATTTTGAGAGCAAGGCAAAGCTACTTGGAGAACTTGTCTCCTTGGAATAGAGAGCTACTTGGTATAATCAATACTATGAAGAGTTCTTCCATATTCAAGTTCTCATATCTTTTATATAGCAATGCATATGAACTAGAGTATAGTTGTATACATGTTATAATCACAATATATGAACTAGCATATAGTTTGTATGTTATGATCTTGACATGTTTAACTTTATGCTTAACCTTTCATACTATATATATGATGAGGATTAGAGCTAAGTTGAGGTGGTGGTTCGTCGTGCCTTCGGGTGTGCCGATGTCATATGCTTGTCGATCCGTAGGGTCGAAGTCCGAGGGGATGTGGGTAGTTGTAAGGTCCAAATAGGCTAGAGGGGGGGTGAATAGCCTAATTAAAACTTCTACAAGAATTACTTAACCACAAGTTAGTACAAAAGGTGGCGGAGCAAAATGCACTAGCTCTAACTAATTAAGCAAGCCACCTACACAAGTCTAGTACAAGGCTATCCACTAAACACAACAACAACAACAAGCTAGATACAAGATGTAATACGAGAGAAGAGCTTCGAGTGATTATACCGCCGTGTAGAGATGAGAAGTACCAATCAATCAATCACACAAGAGACATCCTCGGGAAGAGAATGACACAAGAATTTATCCCGAGGTTCACTTGCTTCCCGGCAAGCTACTCCTCGTTGTGGCGATACACCCACTTGTCGGTTCGCGAGCTAATCGACTATCAAGAGTCGAGTCCTCGGCGGGCACCGCACAACCGCACACAAGATGGGGATCCTCCAAGCCACGAGCTCCACTAGAGTATCCAATTTGCGAACTCCCGCGGGGAAGGATCAAGAACCCCTTACAACACTTGGTGAGGGCTCCAACAATCTCCAATTGCAAGCTCAATCACCTCCGCTGCTCCAAGCCGTCTACCGTGTCGGGAAACACGGAAGAGTAACAAGAAATCCGCAGCAACTCGAAAATCAAGTGCCTCTAGAATGCAACTCTCAAGCAATGCACTTGAATCTCACTCAATCTCACTCAAGATGTGCAACTATGCAAAGAGATGAGTGGAGGGGTTGTTCTCTAGCTCAAAGGATGTCTCTAGGTCTCAAAATGTGCAAGAGATCCCCTCAAACCCCGGACATCCTCTATTTATAACGAAGGGGTACGCAGCTAGCCGTTACCGGACGGCGCAGTTGAAATCGCATTGACCGGACGCTCCGGTCAGGGTGACCGGACGCGTCCGGTCACTACACGACAACCGTGAACAGTGCGCGTCAGAACTAGCCGTTGCCCTGACCGGACGCGCTCCTGCGAATGACCGGAAGCGACAGTGCCAGCGTCCGGTCGCGTTCCAGTAAGCTCCCGCTGCGACCGGACGCGTCCGGTCGCTCGTGATCGGACGCGCCACGCGTCCGATCGTCACTTCCGCTGCGCTCTGCTTCTCTGGACACTTGACCGGACGCTCCGGTTCCGTGAGGCACCGGACGCGCCGGTCGCGCGCTTAACTTTTACGCTTAGTTGAACTGACCGGACGCGCTGGTCAGGCCAGACCCGCGTCCGGTCACAAACCCTAGTACCCGCGCCGTGATGAACTGACCGGACGCGTCCGGTCAAACCGAGACCGCGTCCGGTGCAGCGTTCGGTCAACACAGTGACCGTCGTTCGCCTCCGTTTCTTTTCCGACTTTCGGTGCAGTAGAAAATAGGCGTTTCACTTCTCCAAAAAGCGCCGAATCCCGCCTCGCAAGCTCGGCGGGAGGGAGAGAGGAACCCAAACCCCTCTCTACCGCTTAAACTCCGCCGCCTTCGCAAATGTGCTAACACCACCAAGTGTACACCATCAATGTGCATGTGTGTTAGCATTTCACAAACATTTTCCAAGGTGTTATGTTAGCTCTTTACTAGATCCTAAATGCATATGCTCAAGACATTGATCTAGTGGCACTTGATTCCCGAGCTAACCGTGATTACCCCTCTTGATAGTCGGCTATGTATCCTAAATCCGGTCAATCACTTCTCTACTCATCTTAGACCGGCAAAAAAGGAAAACCCTATGGTTATACCTTTGCCTTGCGCTCTTAGATCCTTCTCTTCCACTTGATCATCAAGTCCACCATATTATGTGCATCTTCACCATGATCGACATTTCATGTCCATGCACCATCTCTTTGTGATCTTGTGGCCACCACTCCTTGCCACGTACACCTTCATCACATGTGTTGCTTATGCCTAACTCAAAACACTTAATTCATGGCATTAGCAACTTGGTGTCATTAATTACCAAAACCAAACTTGGGCTTTCAATCTCCCCCTTTTTGGTAATTGATGACAACCATCACAAAGATATGAAATGAAATCAATTTTCAATTTCGATAGTATTAGCTCCCCCTACATATGTGCTTCCATGAGTTTGGTTCAATTGTGCACATATGTATGGATTAGAATTTTGGGAGAGTTACTACTATCAAATTGATGCTAAGGTATATAGAATGGACCTTTGAAGCGTGATACCAATCGGAGTTGCCTTTATATACCATCCTTAGCATCGATGTAGCTAGACACCACTTGTAATTCATCACTTGTAAAGATCACAATCACTAAAGTACCCCGTGAGATCAATATTATAAGCAAAGGTGTCTATAAATACCACTTGTAAAGCTACTCACAACAAATCATCATTCAAGTTCTATTTCTAGCATACACCATACAAACATGAATATGAATTTTAGCTTTGCAATGCAACAATTCATCATGTTAATGCTCATACAAATGCAACAAAAATAATTCATGAGCTTGCTCCCCCTACTTGTGTGCTCAATTTTTAATTTATTTTTCTTACTATATCTTTCTTCCCCTTTGTGACTTTTCTATCTTTGTGACTTTTCTCTCTTTGTGACTTTTCTCTCCCCCTTTGTCAACAATCACCAAAAAGGTGCCAATTTTAGTGAGAGTCAAGTCAATCAATATGAGGGAGTCTAAATTATGGTTCAATCTAGATCACTTGCCTAGAATATGTAATTCGGTTTGATCCAAGGACAAGCTTCTTCACACCTCATAAAGTATAAGGGTTATCTTGACCATGTTGAATTACACATCATGAGCTCATTTTCTAGATTCAACACTAGGTTTGCAAGCTCACAAACATGTCATACGCTACCACTAGATCAAGCAAACATAGAAGCAATAGTGGTACCATATATACATCAAAATTATTTGATTTTCATGAATGAGCCTATTTGTCATGCAAATGTGTCTATATGTTCTAAACATGTCCTTAGCAAAGTATGGATGATATGCCAAACAACTTTACCTTGCTATGTCGGAGGAGAGGCATGTCATATAAGAATGTGGGGGGTGCACTCATTTCAAGTTGGAGAAGTCAAGTATGTTCAATTCATTCTTCAACTTGTAACATCTTTTCTCATCAAGTGGCTTTGTGAATATGTCGGCTAATTGATCTTCGGTGCCAATGCTCTCAATGCTAATATCACCCTTTTGTTGATGGTCTCTTATGAAGTGATGCCTTATGTCAATGTGCTTCGTTCTTGAATGTTGAACCGGATTTTGTGTCATCTTGATAGCACTCTCATTATCACAAAACAAAGGCACATTCTTGAATTTGATTCCAAAGTCATTCAAAGTGGCCTTCATCCAAAGCAATTGTGCACAACAACTACCGGCACTAATGTATTCGGCCTCGGCGGTAGATAGTGCAACACTATTTTGTTTCTTTGATGACCATGAAACAAGAGACCTTCCAAGCAATTGACAAGTGCCACTTGTGCTCATTCTATCAATCTTGCATCCACCATAGTCGGAATCCGAATATCCAATCAACTCAAAATTAGATCCCTTGGGATACCATAATCCAATATTATGAGTGCCCTTAAGATATCTCAATATTCTCTTGGTTGCTTTCAAGTGACTCTCTCTAGGTGAAGCTTGATATCTTGCACATTTGCACACACTAAACATCACATCCGGCCTAGAAGCGGTGACATAGAGCAAACTTCCAATCATAGACCGGTATTGCTTTTGATCTACCATGTTGCCACTAGCATGAACACCCAATTGATCATTAGTGCCCATTGGTGTACTCATTGGCTTAGCATCTTGCAATCCAAACTTCTTGATCATGTCCTTGATGTATTTCCCTTGACTTACAAAAGTGCCATTCTTCATTTGCTTGATTTGAAGTCCAAGAAAGTAACTAAGCTCTCCAATCATAGACATCTCAAACTCTTTTGCCATCATATTTCCAAACTCTTCACAAAAATCTTGATTGGTTGATCCAAATATAATGTCATCCACATAGATTTGTAACACAAACAAGTCATTTCCAAGCTTCTTGGTGAAGAGAGTGGTGTCAACCTTTCCTATCTTGAACCCTTTAGAGAGAAGAAAGTCCCTCAATCTCTCATACCATGCTCTAGGTGCTTGCTTCAAACCATACAAAGCCTTCTTTAGCTTGAAAACATGGTTGGGCTTCTTGTCATCTTCAAAACCGGGAGGTTGCTCAACATAAACTTCTTCATTGATGTAGCCATTGAGAAATGCACTCTTGACATCCATTTGATAAAGCTTAATGTCGTGTGCACAAGCATATGCTAATAAGATTCTAATTGCCTCCAGTCTAGCAACCGGTGCATATGTCTCTCCAAAGTCAAGACCTTCAACTTGTGTGTAACCTTGTGCTACCAATCTTGCTTTGTTTCTCACAACTATACCATCTTGATCTTGCTTGTTTCTAAAGACCCACTTGGTGCCAATTACATTGTAGTTCTTTGGCCTTTCAACAAGTTTCCAAACTTGATTTCTAGCAAAGTTGTTTAGTTCTTCATGCATGGCATTTACTCAATCGGAATCCTTCAAAGCATCTTCTATTTTCTTAGGTTCTTCAAGTGACACAAATGAGTAGTGCTCACAAAAGGATGCTAATCTTGATCTAGTTTGAACACCACTTTGAATTCCACCAATGATTTGGTCCAATGGATGATCTCTTGCAATACTAGTAGGTTGGAGTATTGGGAGTTGATTGCTTCCACTTGTTTGACCTTGATCTTGAGCTTCATCATGAGTACCACTAGAGCTTGCTTGATTTGTATCAATTTGCACACTTTGGTTGATCATATGAACATCATCATCATCAACTTGCCTTGGCCTAACATCACCAATGTCCATGTTTTTCATTGCATTTGACAATTAATCTCCTCTCACATCATCAAGGTTTTGAGCTTCATTTTGAGATCCTTGGGTTTCATCAAACTCAACATCATGAACTTCTTCCAAGGTGCCATTTGTGAGATTCCAAACTCGATATGCTTTGCTTGTGGTAGAATAACCAAGTAAGAACCCTTCATCACATTTCTTGTCAAACTTGCTCAATCTAGTGCCTTTCTTGAGAATATAGCATTTGCAACCAAACACTCTAAAGTATGCAATGTTGGGCTTTCTTCCATTCAATAGCTCATATGGTGTCTTCCCAAGCTTCCCATGGCAATAAAGACGGTTGCTACAATAGCAAGCCGTGTTGATAGCTTCACTCCAAAATGAATGACTCACATTGTATTCACTAAGCATTGATCTAGCCATGTCAATCAAAGTTCTATTCTTTCTTTCAACTACACCATTTGATTGAGGAGTGTATGTTGGTGAGAATTGATGTCCAATACCATTGTCACTTCTTGTGTTCTTGTGTTCTTAAACTCACTACCATTGTCACTTCTAATCTTCTTGATGGTGATTTCAAACTCATTTTGCACTCTTTTGACAAAAGACTTGAATAGATCATAAACATCACTCTTGTCATAGAGAAAGAACACCCAAGTGTATCTAGTATAGTCATCAACAATCACAAAACCATACTTGTTGCCACCAATGCTAGTGTATGTAGTTGGCCCAAACAAGTCCATGTGTAATAGCTCAAATGCCTTTGATGTACTCATTTCACTCTTACTAGGATGTGTATTTCCAACTTGTTTACCGGCTTGACAAGCACTACAAGGTTTATCCTTCTCAAAGGTGACATCCTTCAAGCCTCTAACTAAGTCATGCCTCAAAAGTTTATTCAATTGTTTCATTCCAACATGACCAAGCCTTCTATGCCATAACCAACCCATACTAGATTTGCTAAGCAAGCATGATGTCAATTGTGTCTCACTATCATTGAAGTCAACCAAGTATAAGCTACCATGTCTAAATCCTTTGAATATCAAATTTGATCCATCAACACTTATGACTTCAACATCATCACTACCAAATATGCACTTAAAGCCAAGATCACAAAGTTGTGCTACCGACAAAAGATTGAAATCCAAGCTTTCAACTAGCAACACATTTGATATGCTCATGTCATTTGAGATAGCAATTTTACCAAGCCCCTTGACCTTGCCTTTCTTGTTGTTGCCAAACGTGATAGCATCAAAACCACCATTTTGACTTGTATCAATTGATTTGAACATACAAGAATCCCCGGTCATATGTTGAGTGCACCCACTATCAAGCACCCAATGCCTTCCTCCGGCTTTGTAATTGACCTACAATATAAGATCAATTCTTTTTAGGTACCCAAACTTGTTTGGGTCCTCCAAGGTTAGTGACCAAGCTCTTTGGTACCCAAATGGATTTCTTCTTTGAGCCCATCCATGGTGCACCAATGAACTTAGCATGAACACCATTTGTACCCTTGGTAAGTATATAGAAAGAATCAAACTTAATTGAGGATACATTAGCATTGGATTTCTTGTTCATGCAATGTTGCTCTATGTGACCAACTTGCTTGCAACTTTTGCAATAGCTACCATTATTCTTCACAAAACGAGTCTTGTGAGGAGCAAAAGCGGCCTTGCCTTTCTTGGGGTTATAGCCCAATCCCTCTTTGTAGAGAGAAGCTCTTTGGCTACCCAAGCACATAAGCAAGCGGTCCTCACCACCATAAGCCTTAGCTAAGGTGTGATTGAGCTCTTTTACCTTCTTCTTGAGATTTTCATTCTCAACTATAAGTGTGAAGTCACAAGTGAAACCATCACTACTAGATGAGGATGATGTAGATGCGCTACATGAAGGGTTAGTGGGAGCAACAACAATAGGCTTATGACAAGATTCATCAATTATATCACATGATATGCCTATGTTGCAAGTTTTAGCTTTCTCAACATTAGTTGGCATGTTTTCACATTTTTTAATTAGAGAGGAATGAGCTTCTTCAAGCTTAGTGTGAGACTTTTGAAGCTCCTTATGGTCTACCTTTAGACTCTCATAAGATGCCCTAAGCTCATCAAGTTCTTGCATAAGGTTTTTCTTTTCCTTAAGCAAGCCCTTGCACTCCTTTCTAGATTCTTTAAAATGTTGAGTGCAATCTTCTAGCATAGTGATTAGTTCATCTTTAGTGAATTCTTCTTCATCACTATCACTATCACTATCATGATCACTCTCATCATCGGATGATACCTTAGCGGCCTTAGCCATGAAGCACGATGGAGTGTCGAAGAGGGAGACCTTCTCTTGAATAGCAATGCTAGCATGTCCCTTCTTCTTGCTCTTGTTGTCATCCTCATCATCACTTGAGGAATCATCACTATCCCATGTAGCAACATGAGAATCATTCTTCTTCTTATGAGAGCTCTCCTTCTTTTCTTGCTTCTTCTTTTGCTTCTTCCTTTCCTTCTTGATAGCATCTTCATCATCACTATCATAGGGACACTTTGCAATGAGATGGTCCTTGCTATGGCATCTAAAGCATCTCATGGTATGCTCATTCTTCTTGGATGAGTTCTTCCTCCTTCTTGCACGAAAGCCTTTCTTCTTCATGAATTTGCCAAATTGCTTGACAAAGAGAGCCATCTTCTCATCAATGTCATCACTATCACAAGAGCTTGAGTCTTCATCACTTGATGATTCAATGTTGGATTTGCCCTTGGATGTGGTGGCTTTGAATGCCACACTCTTCTTCTTCTCATCATCCTTCTTCTCATTTTCCTTCTTCTTTTTCTTGACCAACTCATCCTTCTCATCATCTTCTCTATATGAATCATCGGTCATCACTTCTTGAAATATTTGTTGAGGAGTTGAATCCTTCAATGTAGTCCTCACTAGCACGGTGATCAATGTATCAAACCTCTTGGGCAAGCTTCTCAAGAACTTCATAGAGATTTGGTTGTCCTTGACTTCCTCACCAAGTGCCTTGAGCTCATTGACAATGACTTGCAATCTATGAAACATTTCCGGTACACTCTCATCTTCTTGCATCTTGAAGCTAGAAAACTTTTCTTGCAAGATATATGCTTTAGCGGTCTTTGTGCCTTCGATGCCCTCAAATGTTTCTTCTAACTTAGCCCAAGCATCATGTGCAACTTCTATGTTCTTCACTTGCTCAAATGTCTTGTCATCTAATGCCTCATGAAGAGCACTAATGGCAATGTCATTGCATTGGAGCTTCTTCTCCTCCACCGGTGTAGGTGCTTCCAGATTAGCAACTTCAAATTTTGTTTCGGTGACCTTCCACACTTCTTTATTTATTGACTTGAGGTGTGCGGTCATCTTAACCATCCAATATGCATAATTTGTCCCATCAAAGTGAGGTGCCTTCTTGGTGTTGTTGATGTGCAAACTTAATTGAGCCATTTCTTCTTCACCGTAGGTTGTTAAGCCTCAAATAAACGGTGCCTCGGCTCTGATACCACTTGTAAGGTCTAAATAGGCTAGAGGGGGGTGAATAGCCTAATTAAAACTTCTACAAGAATTACTTAACCACAAGTTAGTACAAAAGGTGGCGGAGCAAAATGCACTAGCTCTAACTAATTAAGCAAGCCACCTACACAAGTCTAGTACAAGGCTATCCACTAAACACAACAACAACAACAAGCTAGATACAAGATGTAATACGAGAGAAGAGCTTCGAGTGATTATACCGCCGTGTAGAGATGAGAAGTACCAATCAATCAATCACACAAGAGAAATCCTCGGGAAGAGAATGACACAAGAATTTATCCCGAGGTTCACTTGCTTCCTGGCAAGCTACTCCTCGTTGTGGCGATACACCCACTTGTCGGTTCGCGAGCTAATCGACTATCAAGAGTCGAGCCCTCGGCGGGCACCGCACAACCGCACACAAGATGGGGATCCTCCAAGCCACGAGCTCCACTAGAGTATCCAATTTGCGAACTCCCGCGGGGAAGGATCAAGAACCCCTTACAACACTTGGTGAGGGCTCCAACAATCTCCAATTGCGAGCTCAATCACCTCCGCTGCTCCAAGCCGTCTACCGTGTCGGGAAACACGGAAGAGTAACAAGAAATCCGCAGCAACTCGAAAATCAAGTGCCTCTAGAATGCAACTCTCAAGCAATGCACTTGAATCTCACTCAATCTCACTCAAGATGTGCAACTATGCAAAGAGATGAGTGGAGGGGTTGTTCTCTAGCTCAAAGGATGTCTCTAGGTCTCAAAATGTGCAAGAGATCCCCTCAAACCCCGGACATCCTCTATTTATAACGAAGGGGTACGCAGCTAGCCGTTACCGGACGGCGCAGTTGAAATCGCATTGACCGGACGCTCCGGTCAGGGTGACCGGACGCGTCCGGTCACTACACGACAACCGTGAACAGTGCGCGTCAGAACTAGCCGTTGCCCTGACCGGACGCGCTCCTGCGAATGACCGGACGCGACAGTGCCAGCATCCGGTCGCGTTCCAGTAAGCTCCCGCTGCGACCGGACGCGTCCGGTCGCTCGTGACCGGACGCGCCACGCGTCCGATCGTCACTTCCGCTGCGCTCTGCTTCTCTGGACACTTGACCGGACGCTCCGGTTCCGTGAGGCACCGGACGCGCCGGTCGCGCGCTTAACTTTTACGCTCAGTTGAACTGACCGGACGCGCTGGTCAGGCCAGACCCGCGTCCGGTCACAAACCCTAGTACCCGCGCCGTGATGAACTGACCGGACGCGTCCGGTCAAACCGAGACCGCGTCCGGTGCAGCGTCCGGTCAACACAGTGACCGTCGTTCGCCTCCGTTTCTTTTTCGACTTTCGGCGCAGTAGAAAATAGGCGTTTCACTTCTCCAAAAAGCGCCGAACCCCGCCTCGCAAGCTCGGCGGGAGGGAGAGAGGAACCCAAACCCCTCTCTACCGCTTAAACTCCACCGCCTTCGCAAATGTGCTAACACCACCAAGTGTACACCATCAATGTGCATGTGTGTTAGCATTTCACAAACATTTTCCAAGGCGTTATGTTAGCTCTTTACTAGATCCTAAATGCATATGCTCAAGACATTGATCTAGTGGCACTTGATTCCCGAGCTAACCGTGATTACCCCTCTTAATAGTCGGCTATGTATCCTAAATCCGGTCAATCACTTCTCTACTCATCTTAGACCGGCAAAAAAGGAAAACCCTATGGTTATACCTTTGCCTTGCGTTCTTAGATCCTTCTCTTCCACTTGATCATCAAGTCCACCATATTATGTGCATCTCCACCATGATCGACATTTCATGTCCATGCACCATCTCTTTGTGATCTTGTGGCCACCACTCCTTGCCACGTACACCTTCATCACATGTGTTGCTTATGCCTAACTCAAAACACTTAATTCATGGCATTAGCAACTGGTGTCATTAATTACCAAAACCAAACTTGGGCTTTCAGTAGTTCCTTTATAAACGGGCGTGGTGCTCAGGTACGAGGGAGCAGGTGGATATATTTCCCTTGCTCCACTTGAGGGGCAGGCAGCAGGTGGTAACAGCCCTGTCCATCCCTTATAATCCCCCACGTTAGTCTGGGGTGTAGGAGTCTAAATTGTCATATGAGGATGCTGGTAGACCAGTACTCAGTGGCCTCCGATCCATCTCATGCCTAGCTCTAACTCTTAATCATGTATATATATGATCACTCACCATTCTTTGCATGGCTATTTTAGAACATGCCAGCTCCACTTAGGAATATGTTTTTATTCTTTGTTTTTCTTTTAGCCTTGAGGTTGGCCAGAATGTGTGTCACACTATCTTAAAACTTATCATGACTTACCGCTACATTGAGTATTGGTGTTATCACATTCATATCCATGCTAGACTCTTAACACCATGCCTTTCTTTGGAAAAATAAAAATAACGATACCCTGAATACTTCTGGGTGAAATGCTACAACGATAATTTTATGCGCTTACAGATTTGTTCTGTGATCGTTCAGAACTATTGTAGTTGGTGTTTCTTGGTGGTGTTCCTAAGATTAACTCAACCATAGTAATGGCATCAAGGATTACCAACTGGTGTTTCTAGCGTAGTTACCTAGAAAGGACTTAAAACCTCCTTACTTGGTGATTGCATTAAGAAACGCCAACAGGTGTATGATCCTGCTGTTGCTCGGACTGAGTTGTGTCGGTTGATTGCTAGGCTTGACCTTCCATTAGGCATAGGTGAGACACAAGCCTAGGAGGACTACATTGCTCGTGCTCATAACCCTAGGTTTGTCAAGATTTCTAGATAGACCACCACTAGAGATCTTGGTAAACTATTTACTGAATGTCGTGATGTGCTTAAGAATTCTGTATTGCCTACTGCTTCTTCTGTAGCTTTAACTTTAGACATTTGGTCTGGTAATGCTAAGGAGGACAATATTAGTGTTGTTGCTCATTATGTAAATGTTGATTGGGAGTTATAGAAAAGGGTTATTGGTTTTAGGCTGATTGAGGTTAAACATTCTGGTGAAAACATTGCTGAATGAATTGCTATTGTTGTTGAGGAGTTTTGTCTGATTGATAAGATATTCTCTGTCACTCTAGACAATGCTTCTTCTAATACTAAGGCTATGGAGACTTTGACAGCTCTGTTTGTTGGTTACTTGGGTTCTGATCCTGCACCTACACCTTCTGATTCTAATAAGTGTAAGTATAGTCTTGTACATCAACATTGTGCTTATCATATCATTAATCTTATTATAACATTTGGATTAAAGAGGTTGAAACATTTTACAGAAGATTTTAGAAGTGCAATTAACTTCTTAAATTCCTCTAATCAAAGAATTGCATTGTTCAAGGAATATTGTAATGCTAAGGGTGTTAGACCTAGAAAGTTTGGCTTGAATATGGATGTTAGATGGAATTCTACTTACCTCATACTTAAACACTTGCTTCCATACAAGAATGTATTTTCTATGTTCATTAATTCCCATTATAGTTCAGAATTATTGACTAAAAATCATTGGTATGTTGCTGAAAAGATATCAGAGTTCTTGGAACTCTTCTATGACTCTACCATTGTTCTGTCTGGTGCTTATTATTCTACAAGTCCACTTGTTTTGCATCATGTCCTAGAGATTGCTTCTTATTTGCATGCATGTGAAAGAGATCAAAATCTTAGAGCTCTTGTTGCTCCTATGAAGCTTAAATTCCTTAAATATTAGGAGAACATACCACTGTTATATCTATATGCATTCATTCTTAATCCTAGAGCTAAGATGAGAGGATTCTTTAATGTGCTGCAATTACTTGGTGAATGCACTGGTTCTGAGTACAGTTCATGCTATGCTGATGTTAAAACTGAATTATATAAATTGTTTAACAAATATGAGAACAAGTTTGGTGCTACTAGGTCTCAAAGGGTTGCACAGCCATCAATTCATACAAGTAAGAAAAAGCAGACATGGGGAAGGGTCTTTGGAGGCCATGGTGGATCAGATCAGGTGTTGTTAGTCCTCGCCCTGTCTCTACCACCTCATCTTCATCTACCTTTGCTATTTGTGAGCTCTCAGCTTACTTAGACAGTGATAATGTCACTTCTTATGAGGATGATTTTGACATACTTCTCCGGTGGCGTAACCATAAGCTAACCTATCCAATCTTGTCTATAATGGCTAGAGATATCATATCGGTTCCTATAACTATTGTCTTTTCCGAGTCTTGTTTTAGTTTGTCAGGTAGAATACTTGAAAAGCGGCGGCGGCGCTTGTTGCCAGAGAATGTGGAGATGCTGACCTACATAAAGGATTGGAAGTTAGGAGTAAGAAGAGAACAACATGCTATTGACAACCCAGAGCTTGAGAAAGCATTCAAGGATTTGTACCTTAATGAAGAAGAAGGTAGCGGTGGGGCTGGTGGTGCTTCTGCTACTTAGTGAGTTGAGAGAGTGATCTGTGACGGTGAGAGTGAGTGAGTGATCTGTGGACTCATGTACTTTTGAATCTTTGAACTATGGTTTGTAAGACTTAATTAAGACTAGAGCTGGATGTACTCTTTTTTTCTTTCTAGAGTTTCTCATAAGGGTGAGTTTTACCTAGAAAAGTTTTTAATGAGCCAACATTACACAAAACAGCTCATTTATCAATTATCATATTTCTGTTATCTGATGGCTTCTCTGTTGGCTTTGGAGTTCTGGACTTAGGTTGATTGAATGTATGTATTCTCTGTTGGCTTTGGAGTTTTGGACTTAGACTGATTGAATATATGTATATGTATATCTCTGTTTCTATGATGTGAATGAAACTATGAAATTCTTTAAGTGTTGGATGAGATGAGTTTATTGTGGTGCTGTAAGGGTGCCGGGTTGTGGGCTGGCATGACCCGTAATTTTTGCCGTGTTTAGCGGTGTAGCAGAACCTCTTAAATTATATGGCCCACATGCACTTGTCATTATCCCTAAGACCTCTGACGGCTATGCATGTACACCAGATAACCTAAGAAGATCTGTCGGGTGCCCTCACAGGACCCCGATTCAACTACATTTGATAACTCATACCAGGATCAACAAAGGAGTAACTACAACATTACAACATTTGTATAAAACTTTACATCAGAGTGCGGAAGAATAACAACAATGAATTTATAAATCAGGATTAAGTTAACTTTTTACAAACTTAACTTGTATTGCGGAAGTCGAGTAGAACTACAGAAGACAACTTAGGCAGAGCACCTAAGTTAGGAGAGGTTGACCAGATCATATCGAACCCACTGACATGACCTCGGTTAACAGTACTAGTCAGTACCTGCAACAGGGGTTAACAAACCCTGAGTACTCAATTGTACTCCGCAAGACTTACCCGACGAAAAGAAAAGACTCCAAGGATATGCTGGTTTAAGGGAAGTAGTAAAGCTAGAAAAGAGAAGTTTTGCAGAAAAGCTTACCCCCAGTGTATCCTTGCTTTCAAACTTTTAATTAAGTTTTGGCTCCAGTTTTAGTATAGTCTAATTATAGCTAACTTTTGCACCTACATCTATCTCAATCAGAAATATAAGCATCACACTTGTTATTCACTTCTTTTCCATCTCAAGTCCAACAATAATCATGTTCCAGTTGTTGCTACGATGTGGTACACAGTCAAGACTCCTTTCTCGTGGAGCAACGACGATTTGAACCGCTTTATCTACCCAGCTGGGGCTTCCTAACCACACGACATATGCAAGTCCTTGACCTGCATATATCAACTCTTACTTGGGTCACCCAAAACCAGAACGTGTCCATCGCCACCCGAGAGCACAGTACTCCTCGAACCCGGCCCGATTCTAGCCTCGAGGGTACACACTACTCTCGCCATCTCTCCACTCCCAGTGCGAGGTTAGACGTTTTCGTGATGGAATAGCCGAAGTAAGGCTTACCCGCCATTGGGTATGTGACTAGTACTATCCAAAACTCCTTGACTCGAGGGCCAACAACGTACGGTCCTTAATCGACACAGACGGGACCAACCACCAAAGACGATTCCCATGCCCCGTCCGGTCTCAAGTTCATTCTCATATTCATTTCCACTTGCTCTCATGACCTGTCATTAGGTCAGGAGAAGCAAGGAGTAAGCCTGTTCTTGTGATCAAAGAAAATATTATTCGACTTCTACCGAAGTCTAAGCATTACTAAGCATAAGAGATCGACCTACATATACTTGTGGAATATCATCTGGATATAAATGTAGATCAAGGTAATCATGCAACAACGGTATCAACCAACTCCTACTAACATAATGCACATTACACTAGACTTAAGGTGTAATAAAGTATTTATAAAATAGAAGAGTGGTTATATGTTCGGGGCTTGCCTGCGTTGCAGCGGTGGTTAGTTCTCATAGAAGTCAAGTTCGACACCAACACCATGGGTGGATCACCTTTTCCAAAGCTTGATCGACACGAACCTCGTCATCACTTGTTCATCACGAAGCTTCTCACTCTCGTAGGCACTACACGTATATAAATGATGCGAAACTTAACATGATGGAATGCATGCCATGAAGCATGACAATGAACAAGACATATCACGCAAGAGACATTTAGAAAGGATAAACATTAGTTATCTACTTGAGTACAACTTTCCCTCGCGGTACAGTTGCAAGCTAACAAGGTTAATTTAAAGGTTAACTAACCATAACTTTGTTTTTACCCAAGAGGTTGCATCTAATAACAAGTAATTCTACCACAAGACCACTAATTACTTACACAAGAAATCATTAACCAATAATGATCTATGTTAAACTCATTAATTATCATTAACAAATCATAGTTAACGAGTTAATCATAAACTCAAATAATTAACTAAAGGCACCAAAGATCATTAAGAATTAATGACCTAAGGTCATCACTCAATCAAAAGAGCACACAACACTTAAAGTTATTGATTTAACATTTAATTAATCGCTTAAATAATTAAGGCATAAATTAAGAATAATTTAAACTTCCTCAAATTGAGCTCAAACTTTTTCTATACATTGGTTATAGTCTAAAACAGTGCCCAAACAAATTTCATGATTTTTGGATTAATATTTTAATTACTAAAATTCCTAAAAGTTGCATTTAACATTTAATCGAGCTAATTAAATCACATACAAAAAGTAATCAAAATTGGCATTTAATATTTTTCCTAGATATTTTATACCTTGAAAATCTTACACAAAAATTTTCACTATTTTTGGAGCTCTACAAAAATTTTATTGAAATAAACAAATAATAACACTATTTACATTTTTCGAAAAAGAAAAAGAAAAACTGTCGCTCGGGCTGACTTCCCTCTTTCCCTCCGGCTCGGCCCAGCAACGCGCGCTCGCGCGGCCCAACCGCGCGATCAGGCGTGGCCCAGCGTGAGACCCCGCGCCTCACTCTCCCTTCTCTTCCCCGGCCCAAGACGGCCCAGCCCGTCTTCCGGCTCCCTCCCGCTCTGGCCGTAGCCGGCCATCGCAACGACGGCACGGCCCTCGCCGGTGAGCCCCTCTCGAGGTACTCCGATGACGCTACTACCGTCAACACCATCATATCGATCATCCGAATGCAACCAAGTTGCTAGCCGATCAAAGTAAGCTATGCGGCAAGCCTACCCGCGAACATGGCGGCTCACCGGAGCAGGGCTCGCCGACGATGCGGTACTCCGGCCAACCCCGGCCCTACTTGATTAGAACAAAACAAGGCTGATTCGTGTTGCTCACCTAACCGTATTGGACCAAAGGATGTGGCAAGGGCGGAGCTGAGACGGTCGTTCGACGTTGACAGCGGAGGCAGCGGCGTGCTCCCGCGGTGGCGATAGCGTTCCGACGTGCCTAAGCTGGTAGAGACCAAACAGTCAAGCCGATTAGCACCACGGCATGAACACGATCCCAAAATGCATGACAACCGGACTGGAAACTCACTACAGCGAGCTGACCACGGAGAGGCGAAGCTCGGCGGTACTAAGGTCGGTACCGAAGAAGGAAACGACATGCGGGGACACTGGGCAGCTAGAGGTGAGTTGAGCGGGCTGAACACGCGCGCAAGGAGCAGGCGGAGCGAGCTGCGAGAGTAATTGAGTGGTGGCTAAGCAGGGAGGGTGAATTGCGGCGGCGCGCGGTGGTGATGCTCGATGACGGCGGTGGCGAACAGGAGAGGAAAGGTGAGGACTACGGCGGGCATGGGTTTTATAGCGCGACAGGAATGGTCCCAAGGCGACACGCGATGGACGACTACCCATGCCGAGCAAGAGGTGGCGACCGCGGGCGCGCCTAGAAGCGGTTCGAAGACCATCGGCGACGGCGAGAGGTGGCGCCCGGTGGTTGGAGGTGATTTTGAAAAAATTACAAAACTACCACTGACTCCATTTTACAAATTACTTTCAAATTTTCTATAAAAGTTGAAAATCTGTAAATACAAAAGTTGTTCAATTTTCAAAGTTCTACAACTTTCTCAATGTAAACATTTTCCAATTTGGCTTAGATTTTGAAATTTGAATTTGAATTTAAAAGGGGACATTTTCTTGAATTCTGTAATTTCAAAATTACTTTGAATTTTGTATTGAAACTTCAAAAACTCAAAATACCAAAGTTGTATATCTAGGAAAGACCTACAACTTTGCTATTCAAAATATTTTCAAATTCTGCCTCCATTTTGAAATTTGCATTTGGGGATGAAAAGGGGTCAAATTCAGAATTTGCTTCTTTTCAAAATTGCTCCACATTTTACACTAAAACTTTGAAAACTCAAAATACCAAAGTTGTAGCCCTTGAAAAGTTCTACAAATTTGGTTTTAAACTTTTTCCCAAATTTTACTTAGATTTTGAATTAATCAAAAAGGGGTAAAATCAGGGTTTTGAAATTTAGGGTTTTGAATTCAATTGACTATTCTTTTTAACTAAAACATGATTAATCTTTTGACAATAATAAAACATTATTTCATGTGATAAGCAATATGGCATAAACACATATAAATCATTTATTATTGAAATCATTCATAACAATTCACTATTGAAACATGTAAAACATTTCAAGTACTTTATTTGAAACATAAACAACATTAGAAACTTACCATGCTATGTATGAAACATGTGCAATATTGACATGTAATAATGTGACATGAAATGCTTATTTGATATGATAATTGATGCTTATGCTCTAATTATGCAAATGATTAAATTTTTAATTATTTTTAACATCCGGGATGTTACAAGCGGCCTGGCACGGCACGAAAAAACGGCCCATAGGGCCGTGCCTAGGCCGAAGGCCAGGCACGAGACACTAAGAGGCACGGCCCGGGAGGCACGGTGGCCTGTGTAGGCCCGACCCCATCGGGCCATGCCGGCCCAGACCTATGCCGTGTCGGCCCGTTGGCCATCTATAGATATGATACATGTTAAAAGCTCACATTTCAAATGTTTCAGATGTTTTAGAGATGTGTTTTAAGCGTTTCATACGAATGTTGCAAAAATAGAACGAGACAATGTTTCATCTGTTTTTCAGTCGTATGTTGCAAGCGTGTTTATTTGGATGTTGCATATATTTTCGCACATATGTTGCAATTGTTTTATCAGAATGTTGTGTATGTTTTGCAATGGTTTTCAAGTGTTTCAGACGCATGTTTCAAGTGTTTCATCTGCTTTTTTTTTACGTTGCAAGTGTTACATCCGAATGTTTTAAAATTATTGGCCCTGTTCGGCAGGCTGTTTTTTTGGCTTATAAGCCGGCTGTGGCTGTTTTGCTGTGAGAGAAAAACACTGTTCCACGGCTGATAAGCCGTGCTGATAAGCTCAGCCAAACAGGGGGATTAGATCGGGTGTCAGCGTGAGCCCATACATGGACACGGGAAAACAAACTGCAGTTGTGGACGTCCGGACGCTAGCAGTGCCGTTTTTGGAAAAAACAACCACGCTATGAAAGCATCGCCTGGCGAGGGGTCAAGGTGGAATGGATGTTCATGGAGTTTGGATCTCCTTTTACTTTAGAAGTACACATTGATTTGCCCTGGTAAGGGTAGATTGGGTGATAATTATTGGATTGCAAAAACAAAAAGAGTTGGAACAAGGTGTTTAGGCGAGTCCTCGCTCAAGCCCAATTTCACCTCATACCAACTCTGGGACGATGGCTAAGATATGCTCATTTGAGTTTGCTCATGTTTGGTTAGAAACACGATACGGGATTAACAACACAGGACACGGACAATCTGCGTCACGGTACCCTCGACTGCTCCTGGGCCTTGGCTGGGAGTTGTTTTTTATTTTTCCTTTTTCTTTTTGACACAAGGCTGGGCGTTGTTGATCTGGGCCCCACCTCTCCCGGGTCCCGAGAAGCCTTCCCCTTCGGTCTTCGGAGACGGAGACGACTGGAACTCTGGAAGGATTATGTTTGAGGATGTCCGAGCGGCTGCGAGCTGCGACCATCTCTAGCACCACATTTTGATCTAGAATATTTGGAGCTAAAACAAAATGTGCATTCGAAAGTACTCCCGGCATCCAAGAAAACATGCAATTCTAATACATTGACACGTTTTAGTATCTTAAGTTTGACCAATTATAGGTAACAAAGTATCAATATTTATAATATCAAATAAATATCATTACATTAATTATGAAATGTATTTTCATAATAAATTGATTTGAAGCCATAAATATAAACATTATTTATTAGAAACTTGGTCAAATGTGAATTACTTTTTCTGGCATGCAACCCATAGTTGCATATTTTTATGGACAGAGAGAGTAACTATAAAGTCTGGAACGCTTTTGCAAGAACTCTACGTGTTCGCTGGATATGGTTCTCTTAGTCAGATGCGGACCGACCTTGGCAAAGAAGGCAACTCCCGCCTCCCGGTGGATGACACAGACAAAGCACTCGTCAACACGGTCACTGCGGTAACTATTGAAGATGAGAAGAAGGCAGCTTTCTGGACATCATGATGACTAGAAAGACGAGCATCGGCGATGTTGTTCCCTACCCTTTATAAGCGGAGAAGGATAAGCCGCGACCGGTCACGAGATTCGGTGAGCGTGTGGCCTGTCTTCCTCCGTGTTGCCACCCTCGCTACCCCGCCCCCCACCGCGCCTGTTCTGCCGCTGCCCCACCCGACCTCGTCACCTCCCGGCGCCTCGGCCGCCCCGCCTCCCTCGCGCTTCCACTATCTCCACAGGCGGCGGCGGCTCCTGCCGTCTTGCCGCGCCGCCCACCTCCCATCGTCGTCCCTCGACCCCGCCCGCCCCCAATCACAGACCACCCGAGACTACTCACACCGCGATGCCCCCATGATCAGCACCGCCCATTCGTTGTCTCGGCTGCCACCACCACCACTCCTGCCCTACCGCCGTCTCCGATGCCACCACTGCCATTTCACAACTGACACCCCCCAAACCCCTCTCTGTAGCCATCGGTGGTTGGATCCCCCAACACCCGAACCCTAACAACGGGGACGCGCGGTCCATGTTCCACGCGACGGGTCACGTATTAGACTTTGCGTTTATAAGCACGACAAGAGATAAAATGGAACAGTGGTTCAGGCATCGGCAGATAACAAGTGGATCGAGAACATTGATTATGAGCTGACAATTGACTTAATTGTAGAATATATAGTCATGTCAGGATTAAAGCAACACGTCAACATGCAAAACAAATCAGACACAATCATATGGGTGGGCACGGTAGATGGGCATTATTGAGCAAAATCAGCATACTCTGTGCAATTTGAAGGACAAATAAAATACCCATCAGCACCTAAAATCTGAAAGACCAAAGCACAACCCAAATGCACATTCTTCGTATGGCTAATAATGCTACAAGATAGAATTTGGACGGCTGCAAGGCTGCAGGTGAGAGGATGGCCAAACTGCTATTTTCTGCCAGCTCTGCATCAAAAGCTTAGAGACGACGATCACCTATTGGTCGAATGCCCATATTCAAGAAACATCTGGACGACGGTTGCGGCCTAGTTAGGAAGGAGAAGCTTATGTCCCTTGGTATGGAGCCGTGAGGACAACTTACAGCAATGGTTCAACGGCCCAGATGTTCATGAAACGGCGATGGCCAAAGTAGGTACAAGAGCACTGGCCATGCTAACAATATGGGAGATATATGGCGGGGAACACTGACCATGTGTCCTCCCTATGCAAAATACAAGTTTTAGTCTCCTTAAAACTAATAAAAAAGAGTTGGTAGAAAGGGTAAATATAATTGAAAGGGAGTTCTTGTATTTCAAGTGCTTGAATTGTTTTAGAAATTTTGACAATAATCTTACTCAAACAACTAGTACAACCACAAGGACAACACAAGAGACATTTTACAGACTTTTTTTAATACATAGAAGGTAAATATGACCTATAAATACTATTTTACCTTTAATTTTTTTGGGTAAATATTAAGTTTTCTTTTCCTAAGAAAATAAAAAGTGTAATATATGTTTTGCTTAAAATAAGAAAAGTTAGCAGGAAGACTAAATATAATCTACAAGTGTTATTTATTTTAAAAATAACAAAAAAAAGGGTTCATAGAAACGGTTAAGATATCAATAATTTCCTTTAGCATAAAAAATCAAAGATTTTTTTAATAATTATTAAAAAGAGTTCGTAGGAAGGATAAATAGTAGGCGAGCCCAAACAGCAAGTCCAACTCTACTAGAAAGAGCACCTCCAAAAGACTCTTCATATCTTCCCTAATCGCTAGGAATGAAAATTTTGATGAAAAAATACCTCCAACAACTTCTTTAATGGGTTATCATATATAACCATCTTTTATTCCAGATTTCTCACTAGCCAAAGTTAGAGAGCGGGAATGACTCTCTAGGGTGCACATAAGATATTAAAAACTATTGAAGAGTGGAAACATATAGAAACAATGGCGGATCCAAAGGGGGGCTGGAGGGCTGCAGCCCTCAGAAGCAGCTAATCACTACTAAATTACTGTAGCAAAAGCCTCAAATCACCATTAAATCTTCGTGCAAATTAACGTCTCCATTGTTTTAGCCCTCCTCATCCCCCGTCCTACATCCGCCACTGTATAGAAAGTAATTTTTATGCAAATAACTTTCTAAATGATGTTTAGAGAGCGGGCTTCAGAAAGACTCTTAGAATGCTCAAAGGCTTTGGCTCGTAAATGTCTTGTTCGACTGCACAAATAAGCCGCTGCCACTGCAGGCTGCGGCTGCCGCTACAATGTTCATCAGTCTGCTGAGCACTGCCGTTGCAGCTGCAGACGTGCTCGCAGCGACAATTACTTTTCTTTTTTGCAGCCGTACACCGCCAAAAATATTCAGGTTATTATAGGACTTACAGAGGTTGACACATCAATAGGAGTTTTTTTTAGCAAAAAGAAGTCTCCAATATGTAAATTTCTTGCACATGCTAATAGCATCTCCGAGAGTTTTTCTAAAATTTACTCTCTAAATAATTTTTAGGAGAGTTATTAAAGTAAAATTTGCTTTTTATATCTTTGTATTTCTTTACTACTTTTTTATATCTTGTACGTACTAGAGAGCCATCCTTGTTCACTGTCTTCAGCTAGCGAGAAAATTGGAATAGAGGATGTCTATATTTAAATATCCAATTAAAGAGAATGTTGGAAGATATTTCTTTTATCAAAACCTCTATTCTTATAAATTAAAAAAATATAAAGAGTCTTTTTTTAGATAAAGAATATAAAGAGTCTCTTGGAGCTGCTTTAGAGTGGGGACTCTCAACAAATAAACCACTAGTTAGTTAGGTGAGCAGTCAATGTATGAGTGGTGTGAGAATGAGAAAGGTGGGAAGTGGGATGATAAAAGAAAGAAAACAACTGATGCAAAATGGTGCTAACTGCTAAACTAGCATCTTCTCTCCAATATATTGCATCTCGTTTATTTTTTGTCTCTCCTCTTTATAACGGCTTAGAATACCCATTGAAGCTGCCCATAAACTTTATTCATGTAAGATGATTCTAATCTAATGAAAATCCTTATAAAAGATGTGATTTCTCCTCCGCCCAACTCTAATACACCGTCAATAACGTGTTTATTTAAACCTATTTCCGTGCGACTAAGGAGGTGACACGATACCCACTCTACGACACGTGCAGCAGAGCAGGTCCAATAATTGTACGGTAATACTCATGACCGGGCGTCCGTTCGTCTGGACACCACGTTTCTTAGGCCGGCACAGCGGCCTGGCCCAAGACACAACCGGCCTGCTCCCCTCTATGCTCTACCGATCTCTCTACTCTCTAATGAGCACACTGCGATAGAAAATCCCCACTCGCTTCAGCCGTCATGGCTTCATGGTTGCGTTCGCCCACCCTACTCTGTCGTGCCGCCGTCGCCATCTTTCGCGGCGCCTCTATCCCGTACCGTGCCCCACTTCGGCGCGCTGCCGTCGCCATCTCCCGTGGCGCCTCTGTCCCCCGCCGCGCCATGCCGTGCCCAGGCCAGGCGTCCAAGAGAGAAGGTCGTCGCTGGCCGGACCTAGGCCAGACACAAGCGTAGCTAGCCACTGCAGGTCGCGCCACCGTTCCCCGCTCTGCTCTGCATTACACGGAAGAAAAAGGGAGAAAAACGCATGTTGCAAACATATGTTTCAGGTGTTTCATATGTTTTAGAGGTATGTTGCAAGTGTTTCGTATCAGTGTTGCAAAAGTAGATTGAGATGTTGCACATGTTGCGATGGTTATACACGTATGGTTTAAGTGTATGTTCCAAATGTTTCATCTGTATCAGACGTATGTTGTAAGTATTTTCATCTGGATGTTATAAAAGTATATTTAAATGTTGCATATACATGCATGTTGCAAAGCGTATTTTTCAAGTTGTTTCAGGTGTTGCAATGGTTTTAAGTGTTTTTAGGTGTTTTTGCAAGTGTTTCTGCAAGTGTTTCATACACATGTTTCAAGTGTTTTTTATGTTTTCTTTGCGTGTTGCAACTGTTGTATCTGAATGTTTCAAAAGTAGATCGGGGTTGCACATGAAATGCGTGGGAAAGCGACCGGCGGCACGGGCACATCTGAGGCGGTGCGAGCGACGTCCAAGGTGGCGCGGATGACGTCCAGGGGTGGCACGTGCCCGCTGCTAGGGCACCTACCCGCGAACCCGACACGCTAGGGTGCTCGCTCGCTAACTGAACAGATACCGTCCGACACCAGCGTCCCAGATTAAACGTCTGAGCGCTAGCGAGTCCCATGACTGTAAGGTTTGAGGTTTGGGTAGGGGGCGCACGCCCTAAATTGGGCCTCTGCCGCCTTGCGATTGCGAGCACGCAACGGATTTCCTAGCCCCAAATTACGGCTGCCTGACGCGACTTGCACGCCAGGATTTCGGTCTAGTATAGTACAACTCTAAAAAGATTCCCCGTCGCGATTAACGCCACACGTAATCTCGATCCGTTAACCTCGGTCAGACTGAACTGAAACGACTCCCTTGGACCCGCCCGTCCTTTCGCAGCACCCATCCAGCCGTTGATCTTGCCTCGGACGCGCCTGAGCGCTCCACGTGCGACGCCAGGCGGGCCCCACCCAGCCGGGCGGCCGCAATGATTCCTCCCCCTCGCCCTCCGAAAGCGAAGTGAGCTGCTGCAGATAAAGGAGGGAGGCCGCCATTATCGCAGCACGCCGCGTCATCCATCTAATCGAGGGGGGAGGAGGGAAACGGAATAAAATCTTCGTCAAGCAACAGGAAGCGAGAGCGAGGGATTTTTTTTCCTCTTTCCTGTCCGGCGACGCAGGTGAATCACCAGCCGGCCGGTGCCGGCCAAGGCTAGGGTTCCGGGGATCGCGGGCGCGGGCTCGACTTTCGTAGCCTAGCCGCCGGCGCCGGCGCCGGCGCGCGGGAACCGGATGCTATGCTGCTGAGCTGCGGGTCGCTCTCCTCCTGGGTGCGCCGCTTCGTCGCCTGCGTTGGGTAAGCCACCCTCTCTCCCGCCCTCTACAACGCGCGGTCAGTTGATTGCTGAGCTTGTCTGCTTCCTGCTGCTCCGATGTGATTGGCCGTGGATTGGGTTTAGCTGTATCGACGCGATTGGCTCTGCGGCGGTATCCCTTGGTGAAATCTGTTACCGTGAGTTATCTGTGTATCTGTTTAAAGGGATAGCTAGCACTTAGCAGGTTCCAAATGGTTGTTAGTCTTAAAAACCCAGTTAACTGTTAGTAGCTCTAGACAACCCAACTCATATAAAGGAAAAATAGAATGGCCTTAGTACAGTTAGCTGTATGAAATGGATGATTGATTTGCTATTTTGTTCTGGTTGCTTCTACACTGGCCATTATCTCTGATCAGCGTATTTGGTGATCTTCCAGCAATGCTGGTTATCGCCCTACACTTCGTGATTGCCCTGAGTCTTGAGTCTTGCAATCAATGTCCTCCACAAGTAACCGGAATGATAGAAAAGAAAAACACGTGTATTGATGTTTGCTCCCTTCTATTAATATTCTAGTGTATCATTTATTTACTACCAGGGTAATATTTGTCGACACATGCTCGGTCGAGGCTGCGTCCGCACAGCACACCAGCCCTGAGCTGGACCTCCTCCACACACATGAAACACAAGTGATCGATAAAGGCAGCTCCTTGCTTCTTTGCACGGCCACATGGCTCGCGCCAAAGAAACTCGCCATCACTTAGGGTCTAGATTGGAGAGATAGAGAAGTGAAATGGCCCTATCAACCCATCCATGCCTGAATCACCCGTATTGCTCTGAGCTTGACATCCAATCGAAGTATCAGATTCCAACTTTTAAGCACCAGCACCACAGTAACAATATCCTCCAGAAGGTTCTTTCACAACGAGCCCATCAAGCAACAGAAAATGAATAGTCTGGTCATGCCTGGCAACTTACCATTTCAAGACTAGAACACGCAATCTTGGCCAAAGTGGGAGCAGGGCATCAAGATCATCATGGCAACAGGAAAGGGAGGGATTCATGAGCCTGGTGAACTCGCTGGCCGGGTGGTGGTGCCAACTGCCAAGGGAATATCTCACATGTTAATCATGAAGCAGTTAGTGAGTTCAGGGCATGGTAGGTTGAAAAGGCCCTTTCCCTTCGATTGTCTGAAGTCCTAGTGATTGTGACTTTCTTGGGTGTCAGCCATGTGGAAAAGGAACCGCCTGGTGGATCACTTGTGTGTCGTGGAAGTTCAGCACCAGGCTGTTGAGCTTTGGAGTGCGGCCTCGACTGAGTGCATGTCTGTACTATTTACTTGTTGAATGTCCTAATAATTTCAGACTGATGAGTTAAAGCTGGGCCTAGTAGCTGGTTCTGAACTTGTACTATTCCACCATTTGGAATTATCTAACTATTTGTTTCCAATGTAACCATTTGTTTATTTGTGCTGTTACTCATTAAGTACCTTGTAGTACTAATCATTTCTTGGTCAATCCTGGCTTGCAACAGAGCAGAGGTTGTTTTGGTTGTGCCCAGCCTACTCCGATAATAGCTGTTGATGAGCCTACAAAAGGTTTAAGAATTCAAGGGCGCTCAGTAAAAAGGCGCAATTTATCTGACGACTTTTGGAGTTCAAGCCCGCACGAAATGGAGAATAGTGCCTTGCAATCCCGACATAGTATGTCTTCAATCAGCACAGCAGCACAATCTAATGATCAGCATGCTTCTGGAAGTAGCAGCTCCCCAAATGAATTTGTAAATCAAGGTAAACTAGTTACCATATCTACATCTCCAGAACAGATGTTCATGTCAATATGCTGCACTAATTTGCAATGTTTGATTGTTTGTTCCATACTCCCATGAGTTTGAAACCAATATTTGTTTGTTGGAGTTCCGTTCTTGCTTATTTAAACTGCATTTCAGTATGGTGTGTTTGTGCTCCAGAACATTCAGCAAAATGGCAATTTTACAAGATGCCATGTGATGGATGTCCTATGCAAATTATTACCTAGCATGACTGTGTGCAGTAGCAGTTTTTAGAACAAAGCTATGCTCCTATAATTGGTAACTAATTAGTGTTACCTGTTAGCTATGCAGCCTATAATCTAGCAATAAGCCATCTAAACCCTTTTTGGTCTCCATAGCAGGAAATAATATATTGTGACAAAGAGTCTCTCAAGTAAGTTTTTATTTGGCAGTAGGCCAACTGAACCCTCACAGTGGCCACACGGCCAAATCTAAATTGTTTGCTCTTATGCCTGAATCCCAGCCCTAAAGGGTAGGCACCGAGGGAGAACCACTTGTGTTTTTTTTTAACATAAGAACCACTGGTGGTTCATTGCATATAATTTTATATATTATAAAGCAATAAAACCACCGATGGTTCATTCACTGATTTTTTGTCCCCTCATTTGTACAAACATAGGTCTTCTACTATGGCACCAAACTAGACAGCAGTGGATTGGAAAACGAAGGCGTAATTCTCAGGGTCAACAAAGTCAAGAGCCAAAAATAAGGTTAGTTCTCCAAGTTTCCTTTTTCTTACAGAACGTCTATGGTCTTAAATTTTCTACGTCTTTGCAGTGGCCAAAATATTTCCTTGATGTTGTAGTTTTAGTTATGTGAAATACCTTCTCCGCTTCATGCTTGAAATGAACCAGTTATGGTTTCTGCCACTCTTTGAATTATCATTTGAAATACCTCAAGGTTGTGATATAGTATTGTGGTTAACTGGTTATGGATGATATGCTATTTATATAGTAATCTCCTTGCTACCCTGTCGATAGTTTGATAGTGGCACACCAGCAGTGTGAAATCTTGTTTAATACCTAAAAATTATTGTAGCTTCTGATTGCCTTTTGCACTAATATCTACTTGGACTGCAGTGGTAATGCTACATATGAGAGCCTGCTCGGAAGCTCGAAACCCTTTCCACAACCGATCCCTCTTGGTGTAAGATATCTTGAAAAGCTACATGCCATCTTCCATTTGATATATGCGTCCTGTTTGGACAATGCATTGACTTCCCTTGGTTGTCTCCTGTCAGGAAATGGTGGATTTCCTCGTGATCAGCTGGGAGCAGGAAGGCCTATACGACTAGAGTTGGTTGTTGGACGTGTGTTGTTTGAAGTCACGTTATGAATCGCTGAAATGTACGCAACTTTACTAGGCTGCGAAAACCTCTGTCGTGATGAATGTGGATTGTCTCGGAGACAGAATGGCATACCTCTTAAGCAAATGTAAAATATTCTTTGTTTCTTGTTACTAGTAATTGTGTTAACAGCGTTCAGTTTAGGAGTTCATTGTTTCATACTGACTACAGTGCTATGTATCAGTATCACGTTAGCTTTCGTAAAGAGATCAGAACGTCTGCAGGGAACAAGAAGAAACAGAGTGGGAGAGCCTGATAGGTTGGTGGTGGACAAGCCAAAGTTCTTGGCTGCCATTTGATGTGTCAAAAAAAAAGAAAAAAAAGTTACCAACATCTTACACTTGGCTGGAGAATTTTTACGCCAGTAATTTTATTACTTTTGCTAAAGCAAGCCGGCGCCAATTAAGAAACCTCTTTGTGCCAAATCTGGGGCCGGTTTAGTTGCCAAACTTTTGGCAAAATAGTACTGTAGCACTTTTCATTGTTATTTGGCAATTAGTGTTCAATTATGGTCTAATTACGTTTAAAAGATTTGTCTTGTTAATTTCGTCTGAACTGTGTAATTAGTTTTATTTTTTATCTATATTTAATATTTCATGCATGTGTTTAAAGATTTAATGTGACGGAGAATCTAAAAAATTTTGTAAAATTTTCTAAGAACTAAACGGACCCTGCTTTCGATGGATCCTCGGCGCGCCCAGAAGGTGATGGAAGTGTCCGTCTCCTTTCCAGATGCCTCTCCTGTGTTCTCAGCTTGCGTGTGTAGCCTCCTCTGCCGCTTTATATGCACACAATCGCCATCTGCATCTGTAAACAGAGTGAGGACTGAAGGAAGGTGACCCAGCAGAGTGACGAAGCAATAATCAAGTCAAGTGCCTATCGTCGAAGGCTTTGGCATGGCTTCAGCTCGCCTGTGCCTCAACAGGGCCCTCGCAGCCAGCCGTGCGCAGGCGCTGGCGAGGCCGGCGTACGCCGCCGCCCCGTCGACAGATTTGAAGATTCACTCCCTTTTCTCAACGTCGGCAGCCGACTCTGCCGCCTCAGGCGAGGCGAACCGCCGGGAGGTCGCCGTGTCGGAGCGCTCCGCCCCCGCACGCCGCGGCGGACGCTGGGCGTGGCGTGACCTCCGCGACTTCACCCCGTTCCGCCTCGTCGACGGTACGGCCTAGCACCTCATGCACGCTGACGCCGGCCATGGACACTGACTAGTGACTAACGCGTATGCATGCATGCATGCGTTGACGCACGCAGGTCTCGGAAGCGCGCTGTCGCAGGTGGCGGAGACACTGAGCCGCCCGCTGGAGCGCCTGGCGCCGTCGCGGCTGCTGTCGGGGAAGGTGCGCGAGGACGAGGCGCGGTACCGGCTGCGGTTCGAGGTGCCGGGGCTCGGCAGGGACGACGTGCGCGTGGCCGTGGAGGACGGGGTGCTGGTCATCGAGGGCGAGAAGCGGGAGCACGGGGAGGAGGGCGACGACGGCGAGTGGTGGTCGGCCAGCGGTTACCACGCCAGCCTGCTGCTCCCGGACGACGCGCGCGCCGACGGGATCACCGCCGAGGTGAAGGACGGCGTGCTGTACGTCACCGTGCCGCGCACCGGGGAGCGCAAGCGGAACGTCACCGAGGTCAAGGTCCAGTGAGGCCTGAGGCGTGTCGTGTCACTCACTCTTGTGCGTGCGCTGCTTGTTCGTGAGCTCGTGACCGTTGTGTGAGATCGTGCAAGTGATCGTCTCGAGGCAGGGCGGAGGCCCCCGAGCGCGCGTCCGCTCCACACCAGCAGATGTCTCTGAAAATAAATCTTTTTTTTTTACACCTCTCATCTGGGTATGTTCATATATGAACCCACATCTATTCCACACACACGCACTCGTACTCACACCACACATACATAACCAGATCTATAACTACATTCAGACTTAAAGATCGCGTCCTCGGAGAGATCACCGAAATCATTAAAGACTTCGTAGGTGACGAGCACATCACAATCCCTTTACGACTTCACGCGAGAGATGTTGTACATGTAAATATTATTTAGGGAAAAACCCCGGTGAGACACCGCGATCGATAGGAATCGAAACCGTGGTGGGTGATACGTACACCTGCGACGTTCACCACCACGCTACCAGCGTGTTCTCTGGAAATAAATCTCGTGTAAAGAAAGAATGGCATGATCATCCATCAAAATTGTACTGTATCAAAAGAAAAAGACCGATCAGCTGCTTTTTTTCTTCGGACTTGTCAGTGCTCGAACATCTGATCTAGGCGCTAACATCAGACGGTATCCACTCAGTGAGCGAGCACCCCAGCGCGGCAGGCTTGCGAGCGAGCACCCTAGTAGCGGGCCCGTACCGCACCAGACGTCGCTTGCACCGCCAGCCGCTTGCTACGCACATCTCATATGCTACATCTATCTACTTTTGAAACATCCAAATGCAACAATTACAACATATAAAAGAAGATAAATTAAACACTTGAAACATGTGTTTCAAATACTTGCAAAACCACCTGAAAAATACTTAAAGCCGTTGTAAACATATGCAACATCTAGATGAAACAGTTGTAACAGACATATGAAACACTTAAAACGTACGCTTGCAATATATGTTGTAATTCAAAAAAATCATGCATATATATGCAACATCCAGATCTACTTTTGCAACACCCAGATGAAAACGCTTGCAACATTCATCTAATACAGATGAAATATTTGAAACATATACTTGAAACATACGTGCATAGTCATTGCAACATGTGCAATATCCCGATCAACTTTTGCAACACCGATACGAAACACTTGTAACATACATCTGAAACAGCTGAAACATATGTTTACGACATGCACTTTCAGCACAACATCTCCTTACTATTTGGGAACGGAGGCTTGTCAGCGTGTATAATTCACTGGTGTGGAGCTCGTCGGTAGCGCGGAGCTCGCCGCTCTGGTAGAGAAGGTCACAACGGATCGGGCGCGAGCTGTCGCCACTCCAGTAGAGAAGGCCGTCCGCACATTGGAGAAGGCTGCGATGGACGGGAGGCGTGGCGGAGATGGAGGAAGGTGGGCCGCCATGGCGGGCTGGACGCGTGATGGGAGTTAGAGGAAGGCGGGTGGCCACGCTCGGGCGCGGTGGAGATGTCAGCCGACGGGGGCTCGGATGTCATGGAGAACGCCGAGGTGGCACGGCAAAATACGGCCACGTCGCTGTGTAACGGAAGCGTCCGAGTATTAGAGAGGATATGACTGTTGGGCCATTGGGCTGGTGTCGTGGTCTGGGAATGGGAGCTGTAATAAGACTGGTGCTATAGCTTTTATACGATTGTAGCACAGCATTTCCGTTTTCGCTTGGGCTGTAGCTGCAGGCTGCGGTTATTGTTGTGAGTCGGTTTACTATTACACAGCTGCAGCAGCCAGTAGATGTAGGCCAACCGATCAAGCTGGAAATGCGTATCTGAGACCTCAAAGTTGCATGCGGCGAGTGTAGTTGAGCAAGGATTAGTTAACCAAACAGACCTCAAAGTTACATGCGACCAACTAGTTACTCCCTCCGTTTCAAAATAAACACACATCTCACTTCTTAATAAATCAATTTTAATAAATTTGATTAGTAATATAAAATATAGTATCAACATTTATATTTCTAACAAGTTTATTAAGAAATATATTTTGTGCTTAATCTAATGATAGTTATTATACATGATAATATCAATATTCTTTTATATATATTTGATCAATTTTTAAAAGATTTACCTTCTTGAAAAGGGAAATGGTGCATTCATTTTGAGACAGAAAGAGCAAAAACCAGCCGAGATTTAACTTTTTGAGAAGGAAATGTGTGTTTATTTTGAGACAGAGAGGGCAAAAAATAGCCAAGATTTAACTTCTTGAAAAGAAAAATGTGTGTTTATCTTTTGGAAAGAAAACGTGTGTTTATTTTGAGATTGAGAGCAAACACCAGCCAACCAAATTTCGCACGAGTACGGACGGGACTAAGTGGAGCACACGTTTGGGCCCTCATCATGGGCTTCGCTACCTAGCGTGGCCTGCCCACAGCATCTTCTTATAACGAAATCTGCCCCATCGCTCGGGCCTCCTTCGCGTGCCACGTCGCCGGCAATTCCCATCCGACGGATCGGGCGCGTATACGGTCCAGATCGGACGAGCATCGGTCATTTTGAAAAAAAAACCTCCAACTTTAGCGAAATCAACCCGCAGTCCTACCTCCTCTCTCAATACTTTTTACAGAAAAGCCCTCTAGCTTTTCCAAAACCAACCCACAATCCAGCACTTTTCATGGGCCGGCCTGCCTCCCGCTCCCTGGGCCTTAGAGGGCTGAATTCGGCCCGAAGCTGGATTCCCTTATCTATTTTTTTCTTTTACGAATAAATTTGCTAGAACTTTGAAATTATGTAATAAATCATAGAAAAATCGTAAAATAGAAAATCAAATTGTTTCGGAATCCTCATAAATAGATCTATGCAATGGATCAATAATATAATATGTTTTACTAAAAAGTTTTTACTGTACATTTTTTCCTATGTTTTCTAACGGTGAATATGAACTTCAAATAAAAATCGAAAAAAAGAAAATCCAATTGCCAAATTTCATAATTCGAGGTCGAATTCTAATCATTTCACAATTACCTTAATCTTTCGGCTACTTATGCTCCGCCGTCCTTAAAGAGAATACTTAATCAATACTGTGCTTGCTTAAGCGAGATTGTGCTTCTGTTCCTCTCTATGTTCAAAGATGAAAATTGACCACCATCTGAATTTAAACAAGATCAAAATAATATTAATGGGGTATCATGAATCCTCACATCAATCATGTGACATCCTTAAACCATTAGTAGTGCTCCAACCAGAATTGAGATTTCTTTTATGTATGATGATGAAATAAAGACTCAGCCTGCACCCCTATTGTTAGCCTTAATTCAATTTCTTAAATAAATGATACGATCAAATCGACATAAACTCCATCTAAAGAGAAAGCCGAGTGTTATATATGAAAAAAGCTTGGCGCGCCAACGGCGCGCCCAGTTTTCTAGTGCATCCTGATTTCCATAGTTCAGGAGTAAAGTTAAAAGTTACAGAGTAAATCTCCAGAAAACTATATATTTTTCTAAACATGCAATTAAAATCCCAAAACATGTTTTAACCTTAGAAAATTCATATGAATTTTATTTTATCTTAGCAAAAATATGAAATCAGTTATAATTTTTTCCTAAAATCATGCTATGTACTATGTTGTGTAGATTAGTTAGAATTATTTGGATCTTATATGGTCTCATTGATGTTTATTTACTAGTAACTTATGTAATTATATTTATATTGATTTTGTTTTGTACCTTATAGCACTTGGTTTATATTGAGTTTATCTTTACCTATTATGTAGGGTTTTTTAATTATGTTACATTCATTATCGAATCATGTGACGGAGATTCAAACTTTATAATTATAGTATAATCTTGATGGCAGTGAGATATATGTGATACATTAATAATATCAAATATTAGATAGTAATCTCTATTCAAATTGAACAATCAAATATATATTTATAAAAATGGAAACGAGGTCACTGTAGAGTTAACGATGTTAGGTAGAGGCTTGACCTGACAGCGACCATCATCCTATCATTGTCGGATCTAGTCTTTACTCAGCAGTGATAACTTACCATCACTACTGGGTCTGAGAACTGACAATGATAGGCAAGGGCAAGCCCATCACTACCGATTACCTGCTGTCGAGTCCAATTTCAACAGTGACGCCAGGTTTGGACCTGACAATATGGTCCACAGACTTGGAGCAGTGAAACTCCTGAGTCTTGTCCAGAGTCCAGACTATATATTGGTAGGAGCTTCTCACCGTAACCACCAATAATAATAAGTATGTACCTTTTGTTTTTCTACTTCCATCTATTGTGCTTACCGTGAGAGGCAAAGAAGAAACCCAAATGCTAATTTACGCACGCACAGGATTTAGCTAAACCGCCTGCGCACCCAATCCACCATCCACTTGATCACCACTCATTTTGAGCGCCTCTCCACCACTCGCCCTGAGCCGCACGCCCGCGCGAGAGCCCGCATGGCCGCATGCAACGCCGGCCGCCGGAGACCACGCCCGCGCCGCCAGAGACCACACCGCCGGAGGCCATGCCCACGCTGACGTGCCCGCCATCACCGCCACCACGTCCTCCTCCAACTCCGGCGACGAGCTAGGGTTCCGGCGAGCGCCCCCTGTCTTCCCTAACTCCGACGGGTATAGATTGTCGGCCGGCCGGGGGGATGAAGGGAAGACAGGCGGTGGGGATGGTCACTGGGCGGCTTAGGGAGCCCTGGCGGCGGGGGCGGCGGCCGGGCTAGGTCTAGGGCGGGGGCGCCATGGCCGGAGTTCGTCGGAGCTCGCCGGAGTTTGCCGTTGCTGCATGCGGGAGGGGGCAGGGGGAAGGGGAAGTGGAAGAAGGTGGTCGCCGCCGGCGGTAGGGTCTCGCCGGAGCTCCGGCAAGCTAGGGCTGCGGCCCTAGCTCGTGGGCGGTGGGCAGTGGTGAAGGCGGGGAGAGGTCGGGTCGCCGGATCTGGAGGAGTTCAAGGACGCGTCGCTGTTGCTGGAGCTCTGCGGGTGAGGAGACGCAGGAGCACGCGAGGAAGAAGAAGGACGGTGCGGGTGCATGCAGGAGGAAGAAAGAAAAGTGTGCAGGCGGATTGGTTTGGGATGCGCGTGCAGCCTTTAGCAATGTCCAAGAAGAAAACATCCTAACCAGTGTTGACGTCTTCGGCAACCGTGCACGTACACGACGTTGGCTCGGAGGACAGAGTAGCATGTATTCTAGTGTACTAGTGTGGAAGGACCAAATGGTGTAGTAAATCTTTTGAATGGAACGAATCGTCTGACAATTTCATTATTAGATCAAACAGAAACAATACAAAAAAGCCAAAACAGAGGAGATATACAGGTTAAACAAAGACACCCTTAGAACACAACTGCCTCTTTGTAGGGGCATAATAATGGTACAATAGAGCAAGCCGTTGTCCTCATTCTTGCACACACAGAGCTTAGGCCCATAGACATTTGGACATTTGGGCATTTGGCATACACAACTAACGTCTATGGATAGATCAATAAGTGATCGAGTCCCAAATATGGGGCTAATCTTATATCCACTAAACCCTGCATCCAAGAATAATTTATACTACCACTTTTCCTCGTCCCGCTCTTCACCCGTTAATACCAACATCATGCATAGATCCATCAAAAGTTGGGCTTCAAGTGATTGCTTTGACGCCGAGCTTGCCGCCACCGTATCTATTATTACCACCTTTCCTTTTGGTTCTCGAGTAGAAATAGCTAACATCGATTGTTTTAAGATTTTAACACAATCCTCGTCACTCCAGTTATGCAACACAAACTGTAATAAGATAGTTTGCAAATCCCATAAGTTCGTCAATTAATAATTGTGATAAAGACAACATCAACACAAACCTATATATATAGCACAACTGTGAAAAGTGACCGCATGTACGCCTACAAAAAGAAAAGAAAATGAAAATGAGGTAAAGAAAATTGATATAATCTATATCTATCTATTCTATATCTATACCTAATAATAATATTATTAAAGAGGTAAATTTTCTCTCCACCTATTTTTTTTGTCCGGCCCTCCTCTAACTAACTCCGCGAATGTGAAAATTGTCTCATTTTGTCTGTAACCTTCCTGTTTTATATATATGCACGACTTGGATGCAGGTTCTGAAGTAACATAGATAGATACAAATTCTAATTTAGTAGATCCCTCTGGTCCTGAGTAAGCTAGATTGTAATCTTAGTCCAAATAGATCTCTCTAATCTTGAGTAAGTCGAATAGAAATCTTAATCTATATATACCTATATAATATCAAAGTTCTAAAAATTTCTGCCATAATTATTTTCATTCAACTCTAATCCCTTCTCGGATTCTGGTTTTTTTCGGTAATCCTTTTTTTTGTGTCCCTTTCAATTTCGATATAATCTATAATCATTTTCCTTTCCCCGGCGTGTGCCGTTCAACAGTTCCATTATTTTTGGCTTCCATCCGATTTCCTCTTTGTTTTAGATTTTTTATTGTTTTTAGTAGTCTCCGTTCATCCGCTCAAGTGTTTTTTCCACAAAAATAGAAAAACAAATAATAGATACAATATTATTTACGTTTGAACGATTGACTTTTCTCTAATCTCTAAAAAGGATTTCTAATGCCAACTTGTTAACGTAATTTTGATTACAAACATATTCTTATTAAAACCTTAGATTAGCCAGTGGTTTACTTAATGAAAATGTGAACGATCTTGAGCAATTTATTGTCTAATCCAGTCTAAATAAATGTATCTTTGCAATACCCGATGTGAGCTAGCATGTGAAAAGTCGAGAGAGGTCTCCTATCCAAATCATCAGTGAGTAGACTAATTTTTGATATGTCAGCAACTAATTTCTCGTTAACTTTAATCAAGATTAAAATATAGATTTTTATGAATCCTCAATGGTCACGGAACTCGATATTTAACGATAACAACACATGATGGAATGAAAATGAAAGTTATAATGTATCTACGCCTAAATATTTATGTGTTTAATTTTGCAATGGATAAAAATCCATCAAGTCTGTATTTTAATTAGATACAAGCTTAATAGTATATTGTCATATTGTTACCAACATTAACTTATATTATGTATGTCATGGTCATGGTCATAACAAAATAAATTATAAGTTTTAAACTTTATAAATGGTGAGACATAAATAATATGTACCATTTCTATCCTCGTTCTGCATAAATATTTGATAGTTTTTCTTGTTTCGTCACAACGCATGGACATATTTGATAGTAAGCACCAGTACTCATACCTTGAGTTACACTACGTCAGCCGGAGGGACGAACTTCACCATGTCACCTGCAACAAAGTCAACGGTACCATGAACCGGCACCTTGTCCACCACCTGGGGAAGCTCCAGCACCGAACACCTCACATATGGGAAGGCCTTGGCCCTTGGCAATGGCCTTGGCCGTCGTCCCATCCCCGCCTCCGACATCGACGAGAGACGTTACCCCCGCAAACGTCCCGCCGCACCGGCGTGCGAAGATCTCCGCCACGAAGCGGCTGTCGGCGGCCATGGACTCGTTGAACAGCGCACCGAACTCCAAGTCACGGCCTGCAACGCCAAAGAACCCCGCCCCATGCGCCATCATGAACGGCGTCTCCGCCGCGGCATGGTCGACCTCGCTCTGGAGCCACTCGCGGAGGCGTTGAGACGCCGCGAAATGGAACGGCGAAGTGGCCGCGACCGTGAACTGTGACTGGCATGCCGTGTCGCCGCCGCCGTCGACGACGACGTCGTCCACGAGGAGGCGTGACACCGGGGTGAGACAGTACACGCCTGGCTCACCCTCTTTGAATATCCCCGAGACGGTTAACAGCTTCATGATACTGCACCGTACTACCATCAGAATCGGTCGCATCGACGTCGCAAGCAGTCTTGATAAGGAACCGGCAAAACTCCGCGTCCCCTTTCGCGGAGGCTAGCTGGAGAGGCCTGCGGCGCTTGGTTCCCGTCACGCCGACGGTTGCGGCCGTTCCACGCCTTGCTCAACACCTTCACCAGCTCTGCATGACACCACAAACCCAATGGACACACAGACGGACTAAAACCCACGTCAGATTGAAACCATGGAAGAAGAGCTCTTTGAATTTCACAATATATTCTTGAATAGGCTGGAGGGTTCCACCATCCAGGAAAGAATTACAGAACAAGTCATTCTCATGCATGAACACTTAATATTTTAACTGAAGTAAATTTGCACTATGCAACTCAGACTTCTGAGTTTTCACTTGAAATAGATAGCAATTAGCAGCTACGCATTTTACCTGATACTTGTCGCGGTTGAGAGCTGAATGGAAAGGATGAGTCCAGCATGTGTCATGGTAGTACGGCGCATTATCTTATATTGAGCAAATTTACTATCCCTTTATATCATCATTTAGTGAATATGCTGCCAATGGCACCACCTACACTCCAAATATTATTCAAAGAACAAACATAGAGTATTGGTTAGAGCTGAAATGCCTTGATTATAATGTCATATCACACAGCCGATGCAGTAACAGTAAGAAGCATGATCCATGTAATTTTTGTTGAAAAGAGGATAGTTCGAGCACAATATAATTTGTTTAATAACATAACAACATCTATAGGAATGTGCTTAACGAAAACCACACAAACAATTAGGACGTATTTTCTATGCAATTTATCAAACTCCCGGTGCTCTATTTTTTTTTCCAAAGCTCAAATTAAGTTGAAAACAAAGCTGCAAAAATCATACTCGTTTGCAGTTAGTATTGACATGGCCAACTAACTGTCTTAAACAAATAAAAGTTCATGAAACATTACTCTAAGAATCAGCATTAGGGAGAAGGAGATGGAAGAAAAAAATCAATACGAGGAGGAGATCCAGCAGGGCACGGTGAGGTGCTTAAGTGAGAAAAGCCTTCAATCTTGAGAGCAATTACTTAAGTGAGAAGAGCCTTCAATCGTGAATCAAAAGTATAGCCTGCATTGCAGTAAGAAGTTTTGTGATCAATTAAAAATACAAGTAGCAGCTCACAGCACTAAAGGACTCATAGATCAAAAATCCATAATGAAACAAAAGAAAGGGGAAATAAGCAAACTGACCAATACAGCAACTAATCCATGGATGCAGGACACCAGGTCCTTGAACAATTCTGGTGATCTCGAACGAAGCATTAAGAAGAGATGCCACCCACTCAGGAGTATTATAGGCTGTTTGGTTTGCAGCGTCAGATGATCCGATCTTATATCTGAAGCTGGTATTATTGTTTGGTTCATAGTATGGAATCACAACGTCCGTCATCGAGTGCCTCCACGGAGAGATAATCGTAAGCCAATCGTGACGGATCAAGTCGCTCCACAAAATGTGTCGCACGAACCCATTCTACTTCTGGCGGATTCACCTAATGCCAGATGAGTTCAACCGGCAAACCAAAAAAGCTATTAGTCGATGATTCAGGCTCCTGCTCAGTAACACCTAAGAACAGTTCATTGTATGCTTTGCGGTAGAACCTGAGAAGAGTTGTCATACCATATGAAATTATGAACCAATAGACAAACTAAGTTGTTACGGATAATATGTCACTATATGAGTAGCTGTAATTAGTAACACGCCGATAGAAATTATGAGCATCACATATCAACGAGACAAAATTACTAGCAATTTTGCTATTATTAAACTGAGCGGAAGGTGCATAGCAACATTACCTGCTTGCCTCTGCCAATAGATTTACCAAACTATCCAATTGCTTCTGCTGGATTTGCAAGTTAGTTCCTCCCTAAACCCTAAACCCTAGACCCTCCATCACTACAGAGCAAATCAACAAAACCAAGACCAACAGTAGGGGCGGATCCAGTAAAAGGACACGGTGGACATATGCACACTTGATAACTTTTGTAGCAAAATCAAATTTGGTAGGCTTGATATTAGATCAGATCTGAGTACACCAAATAACTTAAGTTAGGTTTGGGTCCTCGGCTTCGCACAGAATGGAGATTAGGGAAGGGGTGGGCGTACCTGTTGGGTGCTCGTCGCCGGCGAAGGGTCCAGCGAAGACATGGCGAAGAGCCCGATGAAAACCTAGGCACGTGGCGTAGGGCTGCCGCGATGGCCTGCGGTCGCCACGAGAGAGAGAGAGAGAGAGTGCACGCGGGGCCTGTGCCCTGGTGGCCGACAGCAGAAGACCTGTATTGCCGTGCTAGCGGCGGGCGGCCTGGCGTCCTTGGTCGGCGCCCTCGCCTGGTGGGCTGGTGCCTCATCCGTGGGGGAGAGATCGAGGAGGAGTCGCTGCGCGCGTGGGAGAGGAGGCGTCGGGGCCTCGGGGGAGTGGGGGAGTCATGCGCGAGGTGGGAGGCGTCGGAGGTGAGGGGGATGCGGAAATTTTTTCGCACGGGGAGGTAGACCGACGACGTGAAACTTTGTCGCACAAAGAGTTTGTCTTACTTTTACTCTTTTTAGTTGTGAGAGATAAAATAAGAAGATCCAGGTTGGCAAATAACGACCCCGAATGGGTTACAGATGGAAACTACAACAAACTACTACGGCCACGAGGTCCACGACTAAGACAACTCTCTCGACAATAACACACTCGCAACAAAAGCACACACCGACACCGCCACGGGAACACAACAATAACAAAAGCACAGGCAATGACTAACGAACGGGGAAGAAACCTCCACTAACAAATCCTAGAATGCAAGACCTTTTAAACTCATCAAAGGCTTAAGAAGGCTCGTTAAAGTTGCTAGTTTAAAATTGGTCGCAGGGCTTCACCACGGCCAGGACATCCATATAATGTTGTTGCTCCAATGTAGCGGAGTTCTTCACGGCATAGCATAGGTTTCAACAGGTTGCCAGCATACATCCCTCCATCAGCGGCTTCTATTTAGAGAATTTAAACCATGAATATAAGTATATAACAATATTCATCCAGAAGACTCAAGAGCACTGCGAAAGGACCTATAGCCTAGTGGTTACAAGAGTCTCAGTAGCACTTAGGTTCTGGGTTCAACTTTTCGTGGGAGAGAATTTTATAAGAATTAACGGCATTGTTCCCTCTCCCAAGACCAAGATGATTAAAAAGGGCGGGAGGTGATTAAATTTTCTACATGTCAAAATCTTCCTCAACCTCCTCCAGTCTCCTTTTAACACCTTTGATATTGCTGACAAACGAGCACGGTCTGAAAAGTGTCGGCTTGTTTCTGTTCTAGTGTGGAATGCGATCGGCGCATTGGGAACCCAAACTAGTTCGGCCATAAGAAAGGGGTCGGGGCTCTCTGTACTATTGTACAAACCCAACTTCCCATTTCCCCATCTTCTTTTTTCACTAGTGACCTGGTCCACGGGTCTAACACACTTGCATAAAGGAACGGTACACACGAGACGTGTGATTCATGGAGGATTACAAAAATCTTTTAGATAATGAAAAAAAAATTCTAGCTTCATACTTCTTCCTTGGATGAAGAAGAATCAGTCCATAATTCCATCGGATGGTACCGAACGCCCAACAGAAACGCACCGCACTTTCACTGTATCGCTGTCCTTACTCGTCTGCCTTGTCCCGCCACGCATGCGTACCCTGTCCCCATCCGTCTCATCCCGTCCCGCGTCCGCCGCTCCTTCCCCTGACCCCTCCTCTCTCTCCGTGCAGGCAGGACCCGGGAGCTAGGATGACGACGAGCACGCCCCATCCGTAGGACCCCACGCGCGCCGCACGCCCCATCCGCCGGCCCCTGGCTTGCCGAGCCCCCATGACTCTGGAGAGGGCAGCCACGCGCCGCGCTTGGCAGGGCCGGGCAGCCAAGCGTCGCGACTCGAAGGTGGCCGCACGCTGCGCCTCAAAGGGCCAGCGGCCGTGCGCTCGGAGGTGGCGGGCGAGCGGATAAAAGCGATAGGAAGAGGAACGAGTGGATAAGAATAAGGAGATGAGCAGTTTTGTTTTGAGAAACGAAGAAGCGTGAGTTGTTAGGCTAGCGTCGTGGTCTAGCAACGAAGCGTCCGGACGGACGGACGCCTGGTTCTTCTTAGCATTACCATATATTACATAAGGCATCAGTGCGCCAACCGCCAATTGGCCAATGACATGGAAAATAATAGAGAGGGTTTGCATGGAAGGTAGAAGGAGCGAACCCAGGGCATCGCATTCCAATCCTCTGTAGGCCCGCTAGGCTGAAGGCATGCGGGATTCCAATGTGGACTCGAGCCCAATCAATTTTCCCTCCGAAGTGTCGGCCTGTTTCGTTCCGTTCGGGAACGGAGTGCGCTCGTCGCATTCGGAGCCCAAACTAGTTGGGCCGATTAATGAAGGGGTGCCGAGGGCTGCTCTCCACACTGTCGCGCAGCCCAAGTCACCAGTGACATGACGCTCCACCGGGTCTAACGCAGGTGCAGGAAACGAACGGTCTTGGATTCGGAGTGAGCGTTCACTTTCCCCTCCTGGGCTCGGTGGCTCCTGCTCCCCACCATCGGAATTGGAGATAACGCTCCCGGTCCCAGGTCCAGTCAGAAAACCAGGCAGCCAGCCCAGCCAGTGCGTCGGTCTCCCTCCGAGCGAACGCGCGACGGCGACTCCCCGTTCCCTCCCCCGAACAGTTTGGTGTCGCGCCGGGCGGCAGCACCGACGGCGACAGTTTTCCCCGGTTTTTTACTCGGTTTCGCCACGCGAACCACGGGAACCCACAGCCGGCTTCGATTTGACGATTTTGCATTCCAATTCCGTCCATGTGCGATCGGCGGCGGAGCGCACGCACACGCACACGCACACGCACCATACCCGGTGCGGTCCGGCGACCCCGGCGGGTGACTCCACGCGCGCGAGAGTGACGCGAATCGCGATAGAACGGAACGGAATCCTCGGGAAATCATCATCGCAGAAAGGGAAAAAATAAAATAAAAGAAGTGCATGTGAATTCTGAAAACGGAGGGAGAGGGATCGTCCAGCTCGGCCTGACGCCGACGGCGCCGTGGCGGCCGAGTACGGAGTAGCGCGGCTGCGTGATCCAGGGCGCGCCGCGTAGGCGTAGGAGCGCCTGCACTGCACGGGCATCGGGCGGGCCGTCCCCCTCCCCGCGCGCCGGGGCCGACCGCGACCGCGAAAGGAAAGTGGCAACGCCGCAACGGCATCGGCATGTGCCCCCATCATCAACTCTAGCCAGCGCGCACCGAGCAAGCACAAACTGCCCCGCGTGCGCACGGGATGGGAATGGGAGGCGGCGGGCCGGCCGTTTGGCCGCTTCCCCCTCGGTTGTTCGGTTGTCCCATTCCCATCCCTGCGACCCCTCCGTCTCCGTGCGCACACTGCACACACACGCAACGCCCTGTGTGTGTGTGCACTGACTGCTGTGCCCTGTGCACCCTCTAATAATCTCACATGTTCTCCGTGACTGTGCCTTACTGTAAGTAGCAACACTGCTCAGAGCCAGTCGCTCCGCTCTGGCAACCCAAAGGAGAGCAGGAGATATTCGGCAACACGGACGGCGCGTCGCATCGGCTGATCGGCAGATGCCGCTCGCTTCTTCGAGCCTTGGACGCCCACGACCCACGCCCGCCCATGTGCGCAGATTAGTCCGCCGGACGCGCTCCATCCGAACGCCGAACAGCCTAACAGATCTCTCCCGAGCAGAAGAAACGGGCATGCATGAGCATGGCATGGCCAGGTGCGCTTCACTCGGTTCCTACCGCGCGATGATGATGGTGGTGGTTCCGAACGCGGATGGTGCCGGACTGCCGGAGCATCTTCAAGAGTTTGGCAATTTTTATTTGGCAAATCTTGTGTTTTGCCAAGTTGTAAAAAGATATGCCAAGTAAAAAAGCAGTCTCTCTCCAAGAGTTTGGTATAATTCACTTGCCAAACCCAGATCTAACTTACATCAGGAACCCTGAGGGAGAAACAAAATTATGTTTATGCCCTTCCACCTCTTAAAAACTTATATCAGGAACCCTGAGAGAGAAACAAAATTATTTTTGTGCCCTTCCACCTCTCTCGTACATACGGATACCAAGTCCGCTCCGCGCGCGCATATTTACGCGTGCGAGGCCGGTGGATGGCAAGTTGCCAAGAATGCCAACCTCATTTGCCAAGCTGTTGGAACCTAAATTTTCTCATTTTGCCAAAATTAAAAGGATGCCAATCTCATTTGGCAAACTCTTGGAGATGCTCTATTAGTAGCTGGAAACTTCCTGTCATTTCTGTCGTCACCGATTACTTCATGCATCATCATCAGAAGGTCGTTAAACAAGTGTTTCGGGAGCAAATCATGCATGCACCGACGACCCACCCAACAACTTGTCGCGGAGAAGCCACACCAGCTTAATTAAAAGCAATTAGCACGGCGCAAGTTGAGGGTTTTTGTTAGGAGAACTGGAGAAAGAGCAGTCGTGCCGAATTTTTTTCCTGTCAGTATTGTTAGACTTTGGCGACCATCCTTTTCAGGGAAAAGAAGACAAGACATTCCGATAAAAGGCATAGCCACGTACGTATACAGACTTTAGTCAGATAAGTAGAGAATTTTTCAGCCGGCTGTTGCTGTTTGAAGTAGTAGCTAGTAGTTGATTATAGAAACAAATTTTATAACTAAACTAATGATACTTTTTTATGCACTATAAATATTAATATTTTTAACTAAATTTAAAACTGATGGATTCATCGAGAAACGAAAATCACAATATCCTTGAGACCGAGGGAGTAATTAATATATAACTTAAACAAAGAGTGGCCGGAGGTGCACGTTGAAGACCGTCTCAACGTTGCAGATCAAAAACGACAAACGGAGCGGATCCACCGTATCTCCACTAATCACTTGATTATCAACCCAAGGAAGATATACAAGTACTACAGATCATTGATCCACTAGGCCATTACACAAACCCCCACCACCTCTAAACAAAGCACTTAACGCGGCAACGCAAGTGGAGGATTATATGTTAGTTTGGCACAAGTGGCGGCGTTATAATACGTGCGATGTAATGCAGACCATGCACCTGGACTACTACTAGTACGCTTTGGAAATGGGTGGAACGGGAGGGAAGGACGAGGGAGAGGATAGGCGAGAATCACACACGTCACAAGGAGTGGCTGGGTGGGTGTGCAGCGCATCCGGCCCGGGTGCTGGCTGGGGGCTCGGTGGTGGTGGGTGGGGTAGGCGGGTGAGAGGGAAAGGGAGAGGAGGGGGCTAGGTTCGCTGCACGCGCCCAGGGGTGTGACGCGCGGGGACCCTCGCAGCGCGTTTTGCATGCACGAGATCTTGTTGGTCTTGTTTAATTTCTACCTTAAATTTTACTATATAAAAAAAATTCTCATCACATTAAAATACCGGCACATGCATGGAGTACTAAATATAGATAAATTAAAAACTAATTATACAGTTTTATTGTACTTTACGCGACGAATATTTTGAGCCTAATTAGTCAAATGAGTCTGTTCACCTGGCTTATAATCCGTCTTTTTCAGCTTGTTTTTTCAGCCGGAACAATATTTTTCTCTCACAACAAATCAGGCAACAGTGTTTTTCAGCCGGCTTATCAGCCCAGCCGAACGGGGCCTAAGTTTGGATAATTTTTACCAAATATAAACGAAATGCTACAGTACGCATTTATTACGCATTGTTCCGACTCGGGTGCCCTGAATCCGGAACTAACACAGCCCTAGTACCAAAACTAGGCGCTTCTGTTGTTCTATTCTAGTAGTTAGGGAATTTCCGTCCCCGAGTTCAAAAAGAGGAAGTTCCTCTGTCTATCTTTTTAAAAATTAATTTTCGTTTTTTGAGAAATTAAAAAATAAGTTTGACAAATCTATGTTAGAAATACTAATAGTGCTAATATTAAATAAGTATCATTACATTAATCATGAGTTATATTTTTATAACATATTTATTTGAAGTCATAAATATTAATGATATTAATATTTTCTATGACGCTAGTTATTAAGTTTAAAGAAGCTTGACTCAATTCAAATGTAAAATTATAGTCTTTTTTAGGACAGAGATAGTATCCAAATCTCATCATAGATAAATGTTATTTTAATTTAATATACTTTTCGCATTTATACGTGTATACGTGGTCACTGGTCAGCGTCCAAAGAGATTTAATTGAAGAGGTTTAGATTTCAAGCAAGAAAGATGTCCGCCTCGTTTCTCCTGGGCTGTACTCCGTATGACAATTTCTATTCATTTTTCCCCGGCTAGCACTAGAAAGATATCATCTCGTTCGTTTCTCCTGTATGTATTTCTTTCACGGCTATGTGAGGCAGGGGTTTTTTTACCGACCGGTCACCCCAAACCGCCGGCCTCCGGTAGCGGTTTACCGGACCGGTTTACCGGTAACCGGTCGAATTTGAATTTGAATTCAAACGCTCCTTCAAGGCAAGTATGGTTATTAGATATGAAAGGACCCAGTGATACTATGTATACAAGATGTTTTTTCATTCATCAACTCAAACAATTTTAGATGACGTGATTCTCTTTGAAACAAGAAAATAAAACCAAAAAAAGAATTAGGGCCTGTTTCGTTTGATGGTGACTAAAAGGCCTTTTAGTCTCTAAAATATCAAACGGGGTGACTAAATTTTAGTCAAATGACTAAACTTTAGTCTAGTCACCAAACATGGAGCTAAAGTTTAGTCCGTGTCACATCAGATGTTGACCGGGGTTGACCATAGGGTTTTCGGATACTAATTAAAAAACAAATTACATATTCGGTGGATAATCCACGAGACAAATTTATTAAACCTAATTAATCCATTATTAGCACATTTGTACTATAGCAATTAGTGCTAATCATGAACTAATTAGGCTTAAAAAATCATCTCGCAAATTATCCTCACCCTATATTTTTAATTTCGTAAATAGTCTATATTTAGTACTTCATGCATATGTCCAAACATTCAATATGATGAAGACTAAAGTTTAATCCAGCAAACCAAACAGGCCCGTAGATAGTGGATGTGCTCGCTTAAGCTTCTTTTGGCTACTGGTTGTAGCTCCAAACTGCTTTCTTATCAAGAGCTGGTGCAATTGCAGCCGCAGTCAACCCCACAAAAAGAAGCTGGTCAACTAAAGATTATGTACTCCCTCCATCTAAAAAGAAATAAAAATATCTTTTTTTAGCAGTTGATCAACCTCAAGTTTAGCTGAGTTTATAGAAAATACTATTAATACTAGCAGGAGAGCCCACGCAAAGCACGGACAGTAATCTGACCTTTTTTCTGTTTTGTCCATATTTGTGTCTAGGACGGGCCCGGCCGGTGTCCATGACTTTTATAGATATGGTTAGATTTGTATCTCCAAACAAGTTTGTTATAAAAATATATGTTGTTATTGCCAACCGAATGATATTTATTATGTACCGTAAATATTAGTAGCTTTTTTATATATTTTGAACCTGGTATTGTTTGACTCTTTGAAAAATAATATTTATATTCCTTTTTGGGATAGATTGACTAACAACTTAGAGAAAATACAATATGTGACATAATAGGGTGTATGAATTGTCACATCAAAATTGTATCAGATTTGCGTTGAGATGGAGAGAGAGCAAATGAGAAAGAAGTGAACTGGTTGCAAACTTACAACTAGCTGTATGGGTTTAAAGAAAATCTTGTAAGAGAATTGGAAGATAATGTATTAATGATGCATGATGTATCAATTCTGACTATTATATGAATGAGTTCTTATATTAGCCATAGATGACATGTTAGTCCCAAAAATAACGGCACATCTTGTTCTTTGAGGAGCCAAACATTTTTTAAGTTTGACTAGATTTATAGAAAGTATTATCAACATTAGTATCTTTTAATATATTTATTATGAAAATATATACCAATATTAATCTAGTACTCCCTCCATTCAAATTGTAAGTCGATCTGTCTTCTTAGAAACATAGTTTTCACTACAACTCTTTCTGTCCCAGTTTATCTGTCGTTTTCGGTTTTCGTGCCACAAGTTTAACTCGATTTATAGAAAATACATGCAACATTTGTATCTCAAATAAATTTATTAAAAAACAAGATTCAAAGATCTTTCCAATGATACCAATTATGTATCATAAATATTAATATTTTTTAATATATATTTTGTTAAAGTTGTTTCTTGAGAAGTGAAAACGATAGATATTTTGGGACGGAGAGAGTATGCAACTAGACATAATATATATCTAGATAAGTAGAAAAATATGTATACTTGAAAATGTTAGAACCACTTACAATATGAAATGAAAGAAATAATACTCTATTTGTCCCTAAATAACTGTCACTATTGGTGTGCGTGCCACCAGTTTAACTCATGCAACATTTGTATCTCCAAATAAATTTATTAAAAAACTAGATTCAAAGATCTTCCAATAAAACTAATTATGTACCACAAAAAATAATATTTTTAATATATATTTAGTTAAAGTTATTAATACTTAGGGACTGAGGGAGTACTTACCAACGGTGGCCATGCTCGCTTTCGCTGTTGCGGCTACAACCGCAAGGCACGACTTCACAAGAACTTTACTGTAGTTGTGTTTTGTGGCGGCCTGATTCTATTTTTTTTTTATAGATTTGGTCAAACTTAAAATGGTTGATTTTTTGAAAAAGCAGAATGTACTTTGTTCATCCTTTTATATCTGTCGCTGTTGATGTACGTGTTATAAGTTTGACTCGATTTATAAAAAATACGTACAACATTATCTCTAAATAAAATTTTAAAAAACTAAATTAAAAGATCTTTCCAATGATACTAATTATGTACTATAATTAATATATAATTAGTCAAAGTTGGTTCTCGAGAAGCGCAAACGACATATATTTAGCGACAGAGGAGGTACAATCACTTTAGAACAGAATGAGCAACCAGTAATTAGATAAATTATTTTAGCTCATTTAAATTTTACAAAAAAGTACTTATCGTACGGACATGTTTTGCTAATTATTTTAAAAACTATTATCACGCTCAAGATCAACATGACTGGACTGGTGCTACTCGTATGCATGTCCATCTATCCCAAACGACCCCCCTACCCTACGCCGTACCTGTCCAGCGCGGAGGTTCAATGAATCCAGCTCGCCGCGTGCGGTGCAATGCAACTTGGCGCCATGGCCCACGGGGGTCGAGGGGCACGCGACGCGACGCGACGCCGAGGCCCCCGCCACGCCCACGCTCTGTCCCTTGGGCACGCCAAGGGGCAAGGGTGCAGTTCGTGCTCTCCTCCTGTCGCCCCCGATCCAGCACACACGCAAGCGGGCCAGCCCCCCCCCCCCCCCCCCCACTTTCTCTCTCATCCCATCCGCCTCCCTCCCTTTCTCTCTCTAACGACTCGGCTGCCTATATTCCTCTCCCGTCTCTTCGCCGTCTTCGTTTCCCTCTCCAGGTCGGCTCGTCTCCTCCCCTCTTCCCACAGAGGTTACCCTTCCCCCTCCTTTCCTTTGCTCCTTTTTTTTCCCTGTCGCCGGCGGCGATAGGGTTCCGTTTTCCTTGCTCCGGCGGGCTGTAAATGCTTCCGGCCCTCTCCGGCGCCTCAGATCCGGCGGTGACCGCGCTCTTGTTGGTCTTGATTCGAGTGGGAGGGGAAGGGGTCCCTTTGGTCTTGGGAGATTCGGAGACATGCCTTCGCTCTACGCTTACGGAGGTGAGGGCGAAAGACCTCTTCTTTGTTCTTCTTTTCTTCGTAGCTCTGTCGATTGATTTGAGATTCATGTTGGGACGAAACGATTGCCTTTGTTATTCCGTTCCGATGGGCGATGGCTAATTGGTTGCTTCTTGGATTGGATCAGATGGCGGGTGCCTCGTGTCGGCGCCGGCTGAGCTGGCCGGGCTCTTCTGCCGCGGCGCCGTGCAGCAGCGGAAGCGCACGCTGGTGGCCGCGACCGCGGTCGCCGCGGCGGCGGCGGAGTGCGTGAGGGCGGCCAAGAAGCAGAGGCAGCAGCTGCCGCTGCCGCTGCCGCTGCCGTCGCTCGACGCGCTCCCGGACGAGTGCCTCTTCGAGATCCTGCGCCGCGTGCCCGGCGGCCGCGGCCGCGGCGCCTCCGCCTGCGTCTCCCGCCGCTGGCTCGCGCTCCTCGGCAGCATCCGGGCCTCCGAGCTCGGCCAGGCCGCGGCGGACACCCCGTCGCTGCCCGACCTGAACGAGGAGTTCGTCATGGAGGAGGAGGATAAGGAGGAGTCCCCCGCGGATCGGCGCGCCGTCGACAGGGTCCTGGAGGGCAAGGAGGCCACCGACGTCCGCCTGGCCGCCATGGCCGTCGTCGCCGGATCCCGCGGCGGGCTGGAGAAGCTCGCCGTCCGCGGCAGCCACCCGACCCGTGGCGTCACGGACCAAGGGCTGTCGGCGGTTGCACGCGGCAGCCCCAACCTCGGCTCGCTCGCGCTCTGGGATGTGCCTCTTATCACCGATGCTGGGCTTGCCGAGATCGCTGCGGGGTGCCCCTCGCTGGAGCGTCTGGATATCTCTCGATGCCCCCTCATCACAGACAAGGGCCTCGCCGCTGTTGCGCAGGGGTGCCCCAACTTGGTGTCTCTGACCATTGAGGCATGCTCCGGTGTTGCCAATGAGGGCCTGAGGGCCATTGGCCGCAGCTGCGTGAAGCTGCAAGCTGTGAACATCAAGAACTGCCCTCTTGTTGGTGACCAAGGCATCTCCAGTCTGGTGTGCTCTGCTACCGCTTCACTTGCTAAGATCCGGCTCCAGGGATTGAACATAACTGATGCTTCGCTTGCTGTGATTGGATACTATGGGAAGGCTGTCACTGACCTTACACTTACTCGTCTTGCTACTGTTGGTGAGAGGGGTTTCTGGGTGATGGCTAATGCTGCTGGCCTGCAGAATCTGAGGTGCATGAGTGTTACCTCTTGCCCTGGAGTCACTGATCTTGCACTCGTTTCTATTGCCAAGTTCTGCCCAAGCTTGAAGCAGCTTTACCTCAGGAAGTGCGGACATGTGTCGGATGCTGGCCTTAAGGCGTTCACAGAATCTGCAAAGGTGTTTGAGAACTTGCAGCTTGAGGAATGCAACCGGGTTACTCTTGTCGGTATTCTTGCTTTCCTCCTCAACTGCAGCCAGAAGTTCAGGGCTCTCTCTTTGGTGAAATGCATGGGGATCAAGGATATCTGCTCTGCGCCTGCACAACTTCCTCTTTGCCGATCACTTCGTTTCCTTACAATCAAGGATTGCCCAGGTTTCACTGATGCAAGCTTGGCTGTGGTGGGGATGATTTGCCCTCAGTTAGAGCAGGTTGACCTGAGTGGTCTTGGTGAGGTCACTGACAATGGGCTTCTTCCATTGATCCAGTCTTCTGAAGCTGGTCTGATCAAGGTTGACTTGAGTGGTTGCAAGAACATCACAGATGTGGCTGTCTCCTCCCTGGTGAAGGGACATGGAAAATCTCTGAAGAAAGTCAGCCTTGAGGGTTGCAGCAAGATAACGGATGCTAGCCTCTTCACCATGTCTGAGAGCTGCACCGAGCTTGCCGAGCTTGATCTTTCAAACTGCATGGTTAGTGACTTTGGTGTTGCCATCTTGGCATCTGCAAGGCACCTCAAGCTCCGTGTTCTCTCACTGTCTGGTTGCTCTAAGGTTACTCAGAAGAGCGTGCCGTTCTTGGGGAACCTTGGCCAGTCTCTAGAGGGCCTCAATCTTCAGTTCTGCAACATGATTGGCAACCACAACATTGCATCGCTGGAGAAGAAGCTCTGGTGGTGCGACATCCTTGCATAGGCAGACAAGATGGTCCATTGCTGGAAGGGCTCATGTCTACTGGGAGCCACTTCCAGATGCAGATATACGACCGTAGCAGTAGCGCAACCAGATGATCTTCAGGTTTTTGGCTTGCTTAGTCGCATGCGAGTCATGATGGTGGGCTTCCGCATTGTTCAAGGACCAGTTGTTTTAGGGGGTGCTTTCTAGCCAAGTGCTCGTTTTTCACAGATCACCTCTCAGGGGGTTTATCTGTTTTTTGAGCCTTGGCTGCCATCACTGGCATTCTGCCCCTTTATCCAGACACTGGTCCTTGCCTTCATAGTCATAAGGTTTTTTAGGTTGCCATAATGTCCAAGTCCTTTTTCGTTTTACTGCTTCCTGGTTATGAAGTTGCAGGTGTCCTCGATCCAGTGGCAGCTCTGGACTATCACAATTCTAACTCAAACACCAGGTGCTGGTGTAGGACATAGTTTCCAGGGCTGCTGATGCATGCTGGAGCGTCTGTGGACTTGTGCAGTGTGTTTGGTTGTCGACTTTTGAGTTTGTTTTGAGTCTTGATGCGTTGTGTGTGATGTTCTCCATGGTGTGTAAGGGTCATGTAGGGTCGCATCTTTTTTAGTCTCTTTGGGATGCCTGGTGTTCATGGTGATCTTGGCCACTGCGAGGCGCATACTAGAAGCCTTGCCTTGACAACCCTGTATGGTTGTTTTTTTGCCAGATCCCAATTTTTACAGGCAGACTGTTGAGTGCTGTAAGCTTGGTGACCCTTGAATAAATGAAATATGTGTTTATGTTGAAACTTTTTGCTTGCCTTGGATTTATAACATTTTTGTGCATGCAAGTAGATTCTATGGGATGTGCTGATATTTTATCGAACCCCAAATCCTCAAAATACACATTGTCTTGCTGATGCATTGTTATGATTTAGTTTCAGTATTTTGGCCAAGGCTGTCTTCAAGTATTGAGGGGCAGCTGCTCATGTTTGAATTCTTGCTAAAAGTTTTTTTTATTGGCTAGGAATGAGTTATTTCCTGGTTTGTTGACTTTGTACTGGCTATAGATATCATACGTAGTACTCTCTCCGTTTCAAATTATAAGTCACTTTGATTTTTTTTAGTACATCCATTTTGCTATGCATTTAGATATGATAATATGTCTAGATACATAGCAAATTAGATGAATCTAAAAAGTCAAAGCGACTTATAATTTAGAATGGAGGGAGTATTATACAATTTTGTTTGTCATAACTATGATCCTTTAGTTATGGCTTTCTGAACTGTGAGCGTGAAAAAAAATGTCCTGAAAAAAATCAAAACAAAATAATCTCAAGTGTGAATCATATGGACTAGATTACGAAATAATATGGAACAGATAGATTAGAATATATTAAAGGTGCGTTTGGATGCTAGAACATTTTGGATTCTTAAGTGGATCTCTAGAATCCCAAGCGTTTCTCTGTGGAACACGTAGAAACATTTCTCTGTTTGACTTTTGAACTAGGAATGAGAATATTCCAAATAGGTGTTTTGCAGTGATTCGAAATGTTTTTCTATTTTTTACGTTTCTATTTTGAACTAGGACTGGGAATCATCCAAATAGGTGTTTCGTAGTGAAGAATCTGTATCAATAGCCAAAACTGCTCCCTGCAAATAGAAGCCCTCATTTTTCTTCGACACGACCGCTGGCTCGGCTTCCAGGGCGAAATCTTGCGCAAGGCCTCCGGCGACTGGCGGCCTTCAGGCAATCAGGCTGCGGTTGCGGTTGCACAAAGGATGGATGCCCCTCTCTCGTGCGTGAGTCTTCTCTTGTGGTTTTGGTTTCCTGTGGTGATCTGTGAATCGCGGTCCGAGGCTGAGTTCCTGTTTGTTCTGTGCTTCGATCAGTCTGGGCGCAAGGAGACCAACAGCCACCGCTGATGTTCCGGTGGTTCGCCAGGAGGTGCAAGCGACGTCGAGCCAGTCGCAACAGGATGGAACACTCATCAGGCTAGGAAAAACTCCTGGCCTCCCATAACTCCCTAGTCCCTCCGTTTGAAAATCCTAGGCATAATTTGTTTGAAAATAGTCACAGTTTATGTATTTTGAGGAAAATAAGTAGTTAAATTGCAAGCAGAGTTTTATATAGCTATATAAAAATGATATATTACGTGAAAAACACTGTCCAAAAGATAAATTCTGAAAGTTGCAAAAATAAAAATGCACATTGGAAGTGATCTTAAACATTTGTATGTACCCATTACTTAATTTTGCGTGTTAACGTGCGAGTCAGATTCGTGGTAAGAGCAAGTTATATATGATGCATCGGCAGCAAACGAGAAGTAGCAGCTAATGATTCAATTCGATACAGCGAAGTGACCACCAAGAGATTCCAATGATTGAAATTTGAAACGACCCCATGATGACTCCTGCCTAGCAGCATTGCACATGACAAACTGAAGAGCACCTGTTCAAGCTCCATCCTTCAGCAGCCAGCAGTACCTCAGACCACTGAGCCACAGCCCCTCATCATCGATTAGTAGGCAAGTTCCAAGGCCATTAGGCAGGTGTGCTGATTTTGCCCACTCTCTAGCTTTCTACGGATAAAACAGGAGAGCCACAGATGACGGTAGCATTATCCTATGCAAAGCGAACAAATACTATTCGACAGGCACGTTACGCAGATGACAAATATCCAGTACACAATCGAAGTTCAAATTATCAATTGAACAATGCTCCCCTCATCATCGATTAGCAGGGGCAAGTTCCAAGGCCATTAGGCAGGTGTGCTGATTTTGCCCACTCACTAGCTTTCTACGGATAAAACAGGAGAGCCACAGATGATGGTAGCATTATCCTATGCAAAGCGAACAAATGCTATTCGACAGGCACGTTACGCAGATGACAAATATCCGGTACACAATCGAAGTTCAAATTATCAATTGAACAATGCTATTTAGCGAAGTACACAATCGAAGATCAGGGGACATTCTTCTTCACAGAAGGGGCTAATTCTGAAAAACAAAAGGTAGATTTGGATAGGAGGCACAAGTTCTAAGGTATGAAGCCGTTTCAAGTACACATGCAAAAAATAAAAAAAAGTTGGCTCATGACCACAAGTTCAGTATTCTCTTGCTATGGTCTAGAGTGCTAGAGGAATGATTTTCCATTACTTGGCTAACCCTAGAAGGGTAGCTATATAGTTCCATACATGGGCCACATGGGCCTTAGCCTCATGGGCCTACATATATTCCAACACCCCCCGCAGTCTGAACTACCGTTACAGCGGAGTTCAAGGCTGAACAAGAAAGAACACACACAACCCCCCACAGACGCAACTAGCCACCGGTGATGTTGAGGCTGGAGCGAAACTCGGTGAAGGTCGAGGACGGGAGGCCCTTGGTGAAGATGTCCGCGAACTGGGAGGTCGTCGGAACATGAAGGACCCGCACCTCGCCCATGGCCACCCGATCACGGACAAAGTGGAGGTCGATCTCGACATGCTTCGTCCGCTGGTGCTGAATGGGATTGGTAGAGAGGTAGACCGCACTGACATTGTCGCAGTAGATCAGTGTGCTCCGGGAGAGTGGAGTGTGCAACTCAGCCAGCAGCTGCCGGAGCCAGGCGGCCTCCGCCACGCCGTTAGCCACGGCGCGGTACTCCGCCTCGGCACTGGACCGGGAGACCACTGGCTGGCGCTTGGACGACCAAGACACCAGGTTGCCGCCCAGGAAGACGGCGTAGCCGGAGGTGGAGCGGCGAGTATCCGGGCACCCGGCCCAGTCAGCGTCGGTGTAGACGACGAGGTCGGTGGAGGAGGCCCGGTGTAGGAGGAGGCCGTAGTCGAGTGTGCCCCGGAGGTAGCGGAGGAGACGCTTGAGAGCCGTGAGGTGAGGCTCCCGGGGATCATGCATGTGGAGGCAGACCTGCTGAACTGCATAGGTGATGTCCGGCCGGGTGAAGGTGAGGTACTGAAGGGCCCCGGCAAGACTCCTGTACGCAGTGGGGTCGGCCACCGGAGGTCCCTCAGCCTCCGACAGCTTGCCCTGAGTGTCGACCGGAGTGGAGCAGGGCTTGCAGTCAGACATCCCAGCCCGCTCCAGGATATCCCGAGTGTACTGCCGCTGATGAAGAAGGAGCCCAGCAGGACGGTGCTCAACAGTGACACCGAGGAAGTGGTGGAGCTCACCCAGGTCCTTCATCGCAACCTCCTGCTGGAGAGCTGCAATGATCCGCCGGAGAAGTGGCTCGCTGGAGGCGGTGAGGACAATGTCATCAACATAGAGCAACAAGTATGCAGTGTCGGCCCCATGGTGGTAGACGAACAGGGACGTATCAGACTTGGCCTCCACGAATCCCAGGGTCAGCAAGAAAGTAGCGAACCGGTGGTTCCACGCCCGAGGTGCCTGCTTGAGGCCATAGAGGGACCTGTTGAGCCGACAGACCATGTCAGGACGGGTGGTGTCGACGAACCCCGCCGGCTGACTGCAGTACACCGTCTCGGTAAGAAGGCCGTGGAGGAAGGCGTTCTTGACATCCAGCTGGTGGACGGGCCAAGACCGAGCAAGCGCCAGCGATAGCACTGTACGGACTGTGGCCGACTTGACCACCGGGTTGAAGGTCTCATCGTAGTCGACGCCAGGGCGCTGAGTGAAACCCCGGAGGACCCATCGAGCCTTGTAGCGCTCGAGAGAGCCGTCCGCTCGGCGCTTGTGAGTCCAAATCCACTTGCCGGTGACGACATTGGCGCCCGGCGGCCGGGGCACCAACTCCCATGTCTGGTTGGCGAGTAGTGCGGCGTACTCCTCTTCCATCGCGCGGCGCCAGTGAGGGTCCAGCAGGGCGTCGCGGACGGAGGAGGGTACCGGAGAGACCACCGCGTCGTCGGTCGAAGCCTCGAGGACACGAGGCGGCAGGGTGCCAGCCGCGTGTCGTGTCACCATCGGGTGAACATGCCGCGGGTGTCGGTGAAGCAGCGGCGGGTGGTAGACCGGCGGGGTACCACGGGCCGGCGGAGACAGTGGCGGTGGTGTCGGTGTCCCCGGTGGAGAAGGGACCACGAGCGGCGGAGGCCGCGGCCTGCGCTGGTAGACCCGTACCGGCGCGGCGAACCTCGACGGAGGCGCCGGGGCGGGTGCCGAGACAGGATCCGGCGTCGGCAACCGGCACGACCCCCCGGGGCAGAAGCGGGGGACGAAGGCCCCGTGTCTGCACCAGCTGAAGAAGATGGGGCCGCGCCGGAGGACCCGCAGGGGCCCGGACTCGCAGGGGAGCCGGGACCGGTGGCCGGCGCCGAGCGCGGTGAAGCAGTACCTGCAGGAGATCACGAAAAAGGTGGCTGGACCACCGGGTCAGTGGGAAACAGGGCGGGTGGGTCAGGGACCGGAGGTGTAGAGGTACTGGAAAAAGAAAAGACGGACTCATCGAACACCACATGGCGCGAGATGAGAACACGTCGGGAGGTAAGGTCGAAGCATCGGTACCCCTTGTGATCCGGGGAGTACCCGAGGAAGACACAGAGCGTGGAGCGAGGGTCCAGCTTGTGAGAAGAGGTGGCAGCAGTGTTGGGGTAACAAGCACACCCAAACACGCGGAGGTGATCGTACCGAGGCGGGGTACCGAAAAGGGCGTGGTGAGGTGTGGGAGCGGGACAGGCAGTAGAAGGAAGGCGGTTAAGAAGGTAGGTGGAGGTGTGCAGGCCCTCAGCCCAGAAGCGAGCAGGAAGAGAGGCCTGAAACAGAAGAGTGCGCACGGTGTCGTTGGTGGTGCGAATCATCCGCTCTGCCTTGCCATTCTGCGAAGAGGTGTATGGGCAAGACATGTGCAACTGAACACCGTGAGAGAGGAAGAAAGCTCGGGAGGTGGAGTTATCAAACTCGCGACCATTGTCACACTGGACGCCCTTGATGGTGAGACCGAACTGAGTAGACACCCAAGTAAAGAAGTGAAGGAGCGTGGTAAACGTATCAGACTTCGCACGTAGGGGAAAAGTCCATGAATAATGCGAAAAATCATCAACAACCACAAGATAGTACTTATAACCAGAAATACTGATAATAGGAGATGTCCATAGGCCGCAATGTACAAGATCAAAAATGCGGGCCGCATGAGAAGAAGAACTAGAAAAAGGAAGACGAACATGTCGGCCCAATTGGCACGCATGACACAGTTGCTCATCATGAGCTCGAGTACATGGAAGACCAGAGCTACGACTGAGCTGTATCAGGGCATCACGTCTAGGATGGCCGAGGCGCCGGTGCCAAGTAGTAGAGGAAGTAGAAGCGGCGAAGGCAGCTGACAAAAGGGACGGCGAAGAAGACGAATGCGCCGCCGGGAAGCGAAGGGTGTAAAGGGGCCCGGTGTTGTCACATCGGAGCAGAGGACGCCGGGTAGCCAAATCCTTTACAGTAAGACCAGAAGAGTCAAATTCCACAGAACAAGAATTGTCAGCTGTAAAACGACGAATAGAAAGAAGGTTATGAACCATAGAGGGGGCAACAAGAACATCAGGAAGGCGAAAGGAGCCATGAGCACCGGTGGTACCCACAGATGAGACTGGAATACAAGAGCCATTTGCGACCATAATGGACGAAGGAAGAGAGGAAGAGGGAGAGTGAATCGACGAAAGAATACCGGGGTCAGGAGTGGTGTGGTAGGTGGCCCCCGAATCGGCGATCCACTCGGGTCCAACCGGAGGTGTCAGGCTCATGGTGCCGAACGAGCGAGCCAGGGCCGCCTGGTCCCATCCAGAGACCCCCGGTGGAGGCCCGGAAGGTCCGAAGGGAGGAACCCACGAAGCAGCAGGCGGCGGAGCAGGGACGACGCTGAGTGGAGGACCAGCGGGAGGTGCGCCGGTGAGCATGGCCATCGGTGGACGTGAGGCGGTCCCGGTGGCGTGGTAGGGCCACATGGAGATGCGCCCAGACCACGGGTGCTGGAAGGAGGGCCATGGTGCCCCCCTGTGGTCCACCGTGTGTCGGGGCCTGTGGAGGTGCACCCCGGCCACCTCCGCGACCCCCTCCGCGGCGACGACGGCCGCCACGACCCCCCCCACCTCCGCTCGGCCCGGAGGGAGGGGGACCCAGAAGAGACGACGGCGGTGGAGCAGACGTGCGCGGCGAAGTAGCAGCGAGAGTCGTCGAGGAGGCCCCCGGGGAAGCCGTGGAACCCGGCTGGAGGCCCTGCGTAAGCTCCTCCATGACGAGATCGTCACGGACCTCCAGGAAGGTGGGGAAGGGCCGCTGGCGGGTGATCCACGTCCAGAGGTGGGCGTAGCGGTCGCTGAGCCCCCGGAGGACGTTGAGGACCAAGATGCGATCCTCCACGGGCCACCCGAGATCCCCCAGCGAGTCAGCCATGGCCTTCATCCGACGGCAGAACTCACCGACGGAGAGGTCACCCTGGACGAAGGTGCGGAAGCTCGCGTCGAGGCGGAGAGCCCGGGCCTCAGCGTTGCCCAGGAACTGACCCTCAAGGGTCAGCCACGCCCGGCGCGCGTCAGGGGAGGTGCGGACGAGGTCATGGAGGTCCAGGGAGATCGTCCCCAGGATCCAGGAGAGGACGATGCTGTCGAGTCGGAGCCACGACGACGTCTGGGCAGTGACCGGGGCGTCGAGGAGGACGTCGAGGGCGTAGCGGCGAAGGGTGAGAACCACCAGATCCCGCCAACGGGCGTAGGAAGGAGACTCCGGCTCGAGGACGACCGGGACGAGAAGTCGAATGTTCTGGACCCCCCCGGCCTGGTAGTGGAGCTGGGCCACGAGGGGATCAGCCAGGTCATGCCAGATGACGGTGGTGTGGGAGATAGGACGCCCGGGCGAGGCAGAGGAGGTGGCACCAATGTCCCGGGAGGCGGACGGAACGAGAAGCTGCTCCGCCTCGGCGATCTGGCGAGCCAGAGCGTCGGCCGCGTTGCGCTCGCGCTCCCACACGAGAGCCGCCGCGCGAACACGAGCCTGGCCTTCCGCCGCAGCAGCACGGGCAGCCACAAGGGCGGCAGCGAGAGTGGAGTCCGTCCCCGGGGCGCGTAGAAGATGAGGGCCACCAAGAAGAAGATCAACAGAAGGAGCAGAGGCACCGGCACCGGCACCAGCAGGGTCCCCCGGGTCAGCTGTGGGACGGAGGAGCGGCTGGACAGCTTCGGGCTGGACCACCCCCGTAGGCGCGACGTCTTCGGTGCCGTCCCCCACGGTGCCTAGGTCAGAGGAGGTGGCCAAGGCATGGGCTGCCGCGGTGCCCTTAGCAGCAGCAGCCTCAGGTGAGGAAGGGAGGGGGCACCGCTGGAGGGCGGGGTCAGCAGCCAGAGGGGGGCGGGTGGTGCCTGGAACAGGGAGCAGAGGAGGGCGGGTGGCGCCTGGAGGGATGGGATGGTGGCCGGCGGCCAGGGGCTGGCCGGCGGGTGGGTGGTGGCCGGCGGCCAGGGGCTGGCCGGCGGGAAGAGGGTGGCCGGCGGCCAGGGGCTGGCCGACGGGTGTGAGGTGGCCGGCGGCCAGAGGGTGGCCGGCGGGAAGAAGCTGCGCGCCTGGAGAGGAAACCACAGGGGCGCCGGCCAAGATCTGGGCCCAGGATGGAGAGGAAGAAGAGGGGAAGTAGGAGTAGAGGGAGGGGGGAGGGGGAGGGCCGCCAGCCATGGTGGCTGGACCGGCGGCGGCACCTCCAGGAGAGGGGCGGCGGCTGGGAGGCAGGGGAAGAGAGAAAAAAACCCTATGCTCTGATTACCATGCTAGAGGAATGATTTTCCATTACTTGGCTAACCCTAGAAGGGTAGCTATATAGTTCCATACATGGGCCACATGGGCCTTAGCCTCATGGGCCTACATATACTCCAACATAGAGCCCTGGATATTGAAATGAAATCTCATTAATCAGGGCCGCAGAATTTGGATGTTACCATCTGGCAACACAACTAGGACCTATTAGGAGGTTATGATGAATGCACTTGCGACCAACTGCAAATGCCTTGGGACAAATTTGGATATATCTGTAGATTATGAACAAAAGCTATCTAGATTGATAAGCAACATACAAGGCTCAATTCCAGGAAAACAAAACAGGAGTATACACATAACATAATACAGGCCACAAGTTACTCTAGCAGGCAAGCACAATATTATACAAAGCTGAGGCACGCCACCATCCATCACAAATCAGTTGGTTTTGGTCACCGTGATCTTCACTAAACGGCACTCTGTTCGCTGACGTCTTGTTCATTAGGATTAGCTCCAGCTTCGATTGACCCCTGAACAGAATCTGTTTTCGTCTCACTTCCTTGTACCTGTCCTGTAGCTGACCCTGTCTCCTGAGCATTAACTGCATTGGGTTTGGTGTTCTTTAGCTGCCTTGAGGTGGCATCAAGCGGACCAGTTTCTTCAGATGGCAGTCTGGGGAGTGACTCCCTCTGGGGCTTCTTTGCTGAATTCAACGGGGTTGATTTTTTCACACCATTTTGAGAAACCTTTTCCTCGAAGCTCAGGCGGGCAGGTTGGTCCGTGGTAGCATTTTCTTCAGTCTCTGGTGTGGACTTGTTTTTAGAACGACCAAGCTTTGGTGATTTAGCTCTGGTTGGGGGGATCTACAGCAAATAGCAACGCTGAAACACACAAGGTTTGTTTGAAATACAAACTCCGTATTTGTCCAGTAGTATATGTGCATGTATTAAAAAAAGGGGACTCTTCTACTACACATATAAAAAATCAACATGCAGGGGAAAGACTGCCCCACCACAGCATTGCATTAAGATTTAAGAAGCTTCTCGCGCTCAGACAGAAAACCTCCCCGAAGAGTGGCTGCCCTAGACGTGCCACCGAGTGCCCAGGACACATGCTTGCGTCCATGTACATCTCGCTGAAAGCAACTAAGGCGGTTACATGTATAACTCAGGACTACAGCCAACAAGAGGGGTCGAACCCAGGACCTTGGGTGCTACTTAAGCCCTGCTAACCAGTAAGGTAGCAGGCCCATTAGCTTCTACTACACATATCAAAACTAAATTAGTAAGATACATTCGAGTATCTCGTCTGTCCTGCAAGCCTGGTAGTTGCTGAGTGCTGATGGTATGTATAATTTGGCTCCTCATCCATTTTTTGACAAGGTTTTCTGGTGCATTGTCATGTGCTTGACTAATTATAAATGCAATATTTGGACTAAACAATCATATCAGCAAAGCACCAAAGAATGATGACAATAAAGTTGATCGATGCCAAAGAAACAAGGACTTAAAGTAGGAGAGCCACTAATCGCTAAACAATTATCAAATTTCCGTTAACAGCAATGTTTACAAGTCGTCTAGTCGAACCTAGTCGCCATGGGACCGACTAGGACAATTAATCTGGACCGACTAGGACAATTAATTGCTATTAATCACAATTAATCTGGCGACTTGTACAAGTCGACGGTACCTCTAATCAGTCACCAGGGACCGATTAGGACGATTAATCGCGATTAATCGGACGACTTGTAATCATTGGTTAACAGGCAAGAGATTATTTGAGTAGTGTGTTCCAACTGGAAATAAGTATTTCTATGGACGCTATGAAGCCAAACAAGTCGGTGTTCCTGTATTATTCATGTCAAGGCCCTGTATAAATTCTGCCACTCAAGATGACCACAAACAGAAAATTTAGTACGCACATGAAATCATTGCATCAGGAAAGTCATAAATAGAGAAAAACAAAATACCGACTGCGGTTACCATCTCCACTCAGATAACAGGTTTTTACATCAGAAAAAATCAAGGCAAAAATTTATGACTTTCCTGATGTAAAAACCTCCTCTTTTAAAATGATTGTGTGAAATATATATTCCGAAAAGGCAAGAAAGGCTGTGGGTGACTAAAACTGATGGAATTTACACTGTATGAGTGATGATTCCACACATGCTCATAAGGCATGTCAGTCATGAGTTCACTCAAAGTATAAGATACTGTAGATAGCCATGACTCATAATCACTAAGTTACCTTTTTCAATTCAACCTTGGCAGGAGTTGGTTCCTTATAGAAGCTTGGCATTGGTGTTGCCTTGAAATTCAAACTCTTTCTCAGCATTTTGAGTTCTGCTTCTTCAGTTTCCTGTGCATTTTACAGAAATATATCAGCAAGCAACATAAGAGATGTGAAGTTGGAAGGCAACATTTCCCAAAAGAAAGGAACATAAGGGTACCTTTGATTTCGCTTGCAAATTGCTTATTTCTAACTCTCTTGCATGAATCTTCTCCTTAAGCTTCGAATAGAACTGTTTGATTGCAGAATTGGGTAAACAAAGTTGGCAACATGCATATTTCAAAATGCAATCAGCAAATAAAACAGCTAAAGACAGTGTTACCTCTCTTCTTTTTTCAGATCTCTCATCACACTTGAAGGTGAAACCGTATGATGGAGTGCTGCCAACTTTTCGAGATTTTGCACTCTCACCATTTGACTGTTCTTCATCTCTTTTGATGGAAGAGAGCTGTGCTGATGGCTTTTGAGTTTTCCTTTTCTCCCTGGATTTGAGTTAAAATATAAATAGCATAAGTGACTCTTCAAATATATAGCTGTATTAGATCATTTTATATCCAGTCCATGATGCACCAGGATTTGTCTAGGACATCCTATGGATATGTTTATGCCAGATGAAGCTATAGAATGACTTTTTTACCATGGTTTCTTTCTGTTTTACAAGCAGCGCGCACGAATTTATGCACATCTCCCAGATGCGTAGCATGGACACACTGTCGAACTCGCCCAGGCGTGCACGTACTATTCCTACTGGGGGCTCTAAATGATGTCTCTGGTAGAGTTCTCCAGTACTGTAATTCGTGGTGAACATATTCATTCGGGGCATATATACTAATGCACTATTAGTCTAGAGTTCTCCAGTACCATAATTCGTGGTGAACATATTCATTCGGGGCATATAATACTAATACACTATTAGTCTATTACTACATTCCTTCTCCCAAGATATTCTGATCTTAATAGAAAGGAAAGAAGCAACTTACTTGGAGTCATCCAGCAATGTTGCATCCATGGGAGATGAGCGAGATTCATTCTTGCCAGCTTTCTGATAAAAGTGAAACAAGTCATGTAAGGTCTTGCCAGCTTTCTTATAAAAGTGAAACAAGTCATGTAAGATCCAACTGGATTGGGCAGGAAGCTGATTCTAGATATCCACATAACCAGTGAATATATTTAAACATCAACCCGCCAAGGCTATGACCTCCCCCAGGGCTCAGGGCATTGCTATTAAGGTAGAAGACCTCAACTTTGCAAGCTGAGAAAATCCCTGAACCCGCGGGGTATGACCTCCCCCAGGGCTCAGGGCATTGCTATTAAGGTAGAAGACATCAACCTTGCAAGTTGAGAAAATCCCTGAACCCCAGCTTTGCCGACGAGGAGATTTTTTTTTAGCTCGCCTAAATTCGCTCCCACGAGGAGTCGAACTCAGGACCCGGAGGTGCTACTAAAGCGCTTGCAACCACTAGGCTGACCAGTGAAGATATTGAAACATAGTGCATCATAATGTAGAACTGCTTACATTACTGCCAATGGGTGCCTTAGGAAGAGAAGAATTGGGAGCTTTTCTCCTTGTCTGACCTTCATCTCCACTCCTTGGGCTCTTAGATTTGATAGCCTTAGGTCCATGGCTTTGATTCCCCTAAAAGTTACATAATAAATGAAATGGCAATCAGCACAACTGTAGATGAAGAAGATAGCCACAAAAGCATTACAAGACATCGCCGTCAAGAGCTCACCTTGGAAAGGCGAGGCTTCCTGCTTTCCATAGGTGAGGTGGCCTCCCCGCCAGCCTCTTCTGGCGGGTTGATCACCTCGCTCTCCCCTGAGTTGTCCTCATTGCCCTTCTCCCCATGCTCTTCCTCACCCTGGCCCCCTAAGCTAGGCATTGCGGGCTTCCCACTGGCAGGGGCGGACCCAGTAAAGGACATGGGTGTACACATGTACACCCAATAATTTTTGCGAAGCAATCGAAGTTAGTAGGTATAATACATGCATATACACCTGTAATTAGATTCAGATCCGATTACGAATAGTATGTTAGGGTTTGGGCGCACGGTTTTACCTATGAATTACGTTAAGGTTTGGGCGCACGGCTTAACACAGCAGGAAGGGAGCACCAAGGGGAGGGAATACCTAGTGTCCTGGTGGTGCTCGTCGCCGGCCAAAGTGGCGAGTGGCGAAGTAGGACAGCAGCGACGGTCGCAGGGACACCGAGGCTGCAGAGGGCGGTCGCCGTGCCGGAGATGGTCGCGAGGACGCTGGCCCCAGGTGGTGCTCGACCGAACTCAGTCTCCTCTCCGGGTTGCGGCGCGGCGAGCGGATTGAGGAGATCGGCCGCGGGCGAGACGAGTCCAAGGCGGCGGGCCAAGGGTCGCGCAAGGTTAGAAAAAATGCACCTACCGCCAAGAGCGCGCGCCCTCACATCTCAAGTGTCCTATGCATCTATGGCTGCGTTCACTTCATATGCCAACCCAAAATATTTCCTCTTCCACCCATCACATCAAATCTTTAGACGCATGCATGGAGCATTAAATATAGATAAAAAAGATAACTAATTGTATAGTTTGTCTGTAAATGTCGAGACAAATCTTTTGAACCTAGTTAGTCCATGATTGAACAAATTTTGCCAAATAACAACAAAAGATGCTACAGTAACTTTTCATCCACTTTTCACGAAGTGAACACACCCTATATATATCTATCTATTTTACCACCTAATAAAAAGCCTGAGGGTGTGTTTAGTTGGTGAAAAGTGGGTGAAAAGTTCTTGTAGCACTTTTCATTGTTATTTGATAAATATTATCCAACTATGAAGTAATTAGGCTTAAAAGATTCATCTCAATATTTACAGACAAACTGTGCAATTAGTTGTTTTTTACCTACATTTAATACTTTATGCATATGTCCAAATATTTGATGTGATAAGTGGAAGATGAAATATTTTGGGTTTGCATGGGAACTAAACAGGCACTGAGCTGGTTTCGTCCACAGGCTTTCGTGTGTGCGCCCGCCCGGCTTCGTGTGCGCGCAAGGCCCGAAGCGTGATAGTTTTGCACGCGGACTCATGTACGTGAGACGTACACGTACGTGCCGGACTTCAATTTCTATGCTCGTATTGGTAGCAGAGTTTACCATGTGCTTGAACCGGTCAGCGAGCTAAAATTGAGCACCAACACCTGAACTTGACATGTTATGCATGACACGTCCATATATCACAACTTATGTACTGATTGTTTGTCTTTGTACTATATTATATTATTATATATAAAGCCAACATGAAAGAATATCTTTCCAATAGAGTTTTCTCTCTTTTCTTCCTTCGGGTTCCAATCAAGATTGTGCCAGATAATTGCAAATGAGCCTAGAACATTAAAAAAAGGCAAGTTAATTAATAAAATTAATAAACATCTAAAGAATATGGAGGGTTATCATTAGCGCTCCGCTAGTCGCCCCTCTCTCCGAATAGAAAATGTCTATGCCGGTCTATCCGGTATTAGAATGAGAAACGAATACAAATCGCAAGCGACTGCCGTTGATTGCTCCCGAGTCCGAGTGCGCCACCACACCCTCGCTCGGCTGCTAGGCGAAGGGATCTCACTTGCCACCGCCGCTCGCATCGGGAGGTTGCTGACGTGCTAACTCGTTGAAGCATGATCGTTTTACACATGGACTCTTGCATGTACGTGAGGCGTACACATACGTGACGAACTCGGACTTCAATTTTCATGCTCACGTTGATAGCCAAGTTCCTAGGTAGAGTTTACGGTGTGCTTGACCGGTCAGCAAGCTAAAATTGAGCACCAAGACCTGAACTTAACGTGTTATGTATGACACGTCCATGCATCACAACTTGTGTACTAATTATTTGTTTCCATACCATATTATATTACTATATATAAAGCCAACACGAAAGAATATCTTTCCGATAGAGTTTCCTTTCTTTTCTTCCTTGGGGTTCCAATCAAGATTGTGCCGGATAATTGCAAATGAGCCTAGAACATTAAAAAAGGCAAGTTAATTAATAAAATTAATAAACATCTAAAGAATATGGAGGGTTATCATTAGCGCTCCGCCAGTCGCCCCTCTCTCCGAACATAAAACGTCTACGCCGGTCTATCCGGTATTAGAATGAGAAACGAATACAAATCGCAAGCGACTGCCGTTGGTCGCTTCTGAGTCCGAGTGCGACACCACACCCTCGCTCGGCTGCTAGGCGAAGGGATCTCACTTGCCACTGCCGCTCGCATCGGGAGGTTGCTGACGTGCTAACTCGTTGAAGCATGATCGTTTTGCACATGGACTCTTGCATATACGTGAGGCGTACACATACGTGACGAACTCGGACTTCAATTTTCATGCTCACGTTGATAGCCAAGTTTCTGGGTAGAGTTCACGATGTGTTTGGATCGGTCAGCAAGCTAAAATTGAGTACCAAGACCTAAACTTGACGTGTTATGCTTGACACATCCATGCATCACGACTTGTATACTGATTATCTGCCTCTACCATATTATATTACTATATATAAAGCCAACATGGAAGAATATCTATCCGATAGAGTTTCCTCTTTCCTTCCTTCAGGTTCCAATCAAGATTGTGCCGGATAATTGCAAATGAGCCTAGAACATTAAAAAAAGGCAAGTTAATTAATAAAATTAATAAACATCTAAAAATATGGAGGGTTATCGTTAGTGCTCTGCCAGTCGCCCCACTCGCCCCTCTCTCCTAACGGAAAACATCTACGCCGGTCTATCCGGTATCAGAATGAGAAACAAATACAAATCGAAAGCGACTGCCGTTGGTCACTCCCGAGTCCGAGTGCACCACCACGCCCTCGCTCGGCTACCAGGCGAAGGGATCTCACCTGCCACTGCCACTCGCATCGGGGAGTTTGCTGACGTGCCAACTCGCTGCCCACTAGGTACCATGGCGCTGGGGAGAGAGTATGCAGCGCTGGGGAGAGAGTATGCATGCTAGCTAGCTCTCTGCCCGAAGGTGGGAGACGTCGACGGACCGAGTGAGGGAGGGAGTTGCGAGAGCCCTAAGACAAGTCTCCATGCTAGATCCCTGTCACACAAGCTTGTCGTAGTACCAGCCGCACCGTCGTCGTGCCAGCACACTGGCGACTTGCCACGCATGCACGCCAAGACCAGCTACCAACGTTACACCTCTGGGCTAGCTTGCTGTCGTGCCAGCGAGGCGGTGAGCTACGCCGTGCCTCTCCCATGCTGCATCCGGGGAGTTTTTTTTAATTTTATCCACTGTCGAGTTAGAGAGGAAGAGAATAGAGAGAGAAAGAGATAGGAATACGTGAGGGAGGCCAGCCTGCGGCGTATGTGCAAGGACAGAGGATGGTGGTGGACGGCAGAGCAATAAAGGTTGTTTCTGAAATTTTGAATGAAGCTAGCGTGCAATGTTACTGATCACACCTAAAAATAAGGTGCTGTTTAGATAATGGTGGACTGCATATTTTCAATGTAACTGATTTGTAGATTTCTTATTATGTTCGTCTAAATTGTAAGCCACATGCGCCACCATAGACGTAGATAAATAAATGACCTCCGTGCAACGCACGGGTATATATCTAGTTATTATCTTAAATAAATAAAAAAATAAGAGTTTTTTTTGCGATATGGACTTAAAGTTGTATAGAAATGCTAAAAAAGGCCCAGTCCACCTTACCTACTGCATCTTATCCTTCCTTACCTAAATTAACTCTCCATCTAACCATATCCATCCACCTCCCGCACTACTCTGCTTGTGCCCATACCTGCCTCCTCTCATCCACGCTCCTCACCTGCAGGCGTTGCCTCTATATCCTTGAGGCTAGGACCGTCATCTATGCAACCTCACGCTCATCACCTCTACCCACCCTCTGATCCTCCCACCATTCGCCCACTGCCTCCAGTAGTCCAGTTGCGCCCATAGCGTGCCTTCCTCTTGGTCATGCCTGCCGCTAGCCTCCTCTAGGAGCGCTTGCCGCCTCTGTCGCCACCTGTCGTGCCTCCTTCAAGCAGCGCGACCCTAGATATGGGGCACGCCGCCTATTCTCCGTCTACCCCCTTAGGCAAGGTGGTGCCCCTCCGCCTAGCGCATAAGAGCGCCTAGGCAAGCACCTTGTGGTACATTGGGGCGAGCTCAGCCGCGAGGGGAGAGGAAGCAGCCGCCAACCTTTGCAGATGGATTGGGAGTACGAAGAACTGACTAAGGAGAGAGAAGAAAGAAAATAGAAAGGCTATAAGATAACAGATGGATCCATGTGTCAAGTGTGTCATCCCATGTTTTTGTTAACAAATTTGAGGAGCATCATGTGTATCCAAAGGAGTAATGTTCACATAAAAAAATGTAGAGAATGAAGGAAGAGCAGAACTTGTCATTAGGGTAGGAGGCCAAGATAGCAAAGCATAGAAGATTTAAAGATAGTATCATACACGATTGATGGAGATAAGTATACATTAAATGCTAGTGCTAAAGATAGTGATGCATATTTGTGGAACTTTCTAGATAAATAATGAGTATACATGAGACATGTTTGTCATGTTTTATAGCAAAAACTAGGATACTTTAGGTCTAGATATTCTCATATGCTAAAAATATCTAATAAATAGATAAGTATTAGAAACATCATATAGATATTTTTGTAATACCACAGTGACAATGAGCAGGTATAAATAGGTGTGTCCATTGATGTGTTCCGTTCACACGCATAACAAGCCATCATAAATAATAGAGTCATATGGGCAACCTCATCCAAGCCCCTACTTGAGGCCTCATTCCATTTTAAGAGCTCAAACACATGAAAACCCTCTCCTACGGACCTCTATTCAGCCTCCCGATGGATGAGGGACTCTCATTTTCTCTCTTCTGAACTCTTAGATATAGGAGCCTTTCATCCTTCCCCTATTCCTCCTTTCTCTCTTCTCGTAAAGCTGAGAAGTGGGATCAATGAACAGGACCCATGACAATACAGTGTAAAGTAGCGGAATTTTAGGAGATCGGTTGGAGTGCGCTAAAAAGTAGGGGATGAAAATTTTTAAAACTATTAATAATGTCATAGGTATTGTTGTTAACATTTATTTATTAGACATAGTTTTAAGAGTTTTTTTAAAGAAAATATTATGTACACCCAATATTACAAAACTGTGCCCGCCATTGCCCACTACCCCATCCTCGACGGCAACCGCCGGATCCGTTGCAGAGTTGATGTCATCAACCATATCGTCCATCTCGACCAAGCCGCCACTGATCCACCCACCGAGGGAATCGAGGTACACGCGAGATCTACGTGCGAGAAATGTCGAATGCACGTAGATCTAGGCCAAGCAACCACAAGAGAAATGCCGATGGCACCTATGGGGCCAGAGGGGGTGGGAGAAGGTGGAAAGATGGTTCCTTTACCTAGTGCTAGGGAATGGCGATGCGGAGGAGCATGCGAGAGGGATAATGGAGGCGACAGTCCGCTGGCTTCCACGAAGAAAGGGAGGTGGCAGCCCGTTGGCTTCCACAGAGAAGGGCCGCCTGTGGTGATGGAAGGAGAGTAGACAGCAGGGGATGTAGGTGGTGGTGACTATGTTTAGGCTGGAGTTGGTTACTCGCTCCCAATCTTGCTGTCTTTTTAATGTTTCCTTTTCCGTTTGTTTTTCTCTACTGTTTCCTTTTAACTTTTTGTCTCCAGTTCTTTATTCCTAGATTTCCTGTTCTTAAATCCTTGAAAAAGAATCTTGTGGTCTAAGGAAAAAAAGCAAGATCATGCAACACAAACATCTCTAAAACATCAAATGCTACCTAAGCTGCTACTCAACCTTTTCTAATGAAAATTGAATTATAAAGCGTTAAATTTGTTTCACTTAAATTTATTTCACAAAGAATCATGGAGCACAACACCGCCACCTCTACTCACCAAAGAAGAGGACCATGACGGGCGGGTTACATGTAAGTTTTCTTTCTGACCACCTAGACCTCGCTTCCCTAGTGAGAGGCTGGCTTGGTGATGGACGGTGAAGTGATGAAACGATGGAAGCATCATTGCCTATCAGTGGTTAGTGTGGGCATGGGTGGAGCCAGGACACCATATTAACTGGATTAGGGAAGGGTGAGGAGGAGAGGTTGTCGGAGCCATCAACCTTTGGGGAAGAAAGGGGAGGCGGTCGAGCAACGGGGCAACTTAGACGCTAGGGAGGTGCCTAAAGCTTGTGTTGGGCAGCGATCACATTAGTGCATATGAGGGCAACGACTAAAGGGCATTGATGTTGGAGGAAAAGGCTGGCGAACGATGTCATAGAGTAGCACATTAACTTCCAACACTTAAAGGTAACGAGAATGATTTATGGATTCAGTTTACAGGAGATATCAAGATGGTTAGTCATCTAGCCACACTTCAATTCTCCTTCCGCAATGCTCTTTTATCTACATGCATTGACGGTGCACCTAGGGGGCGTTTGGTTAGTTTGCAAACACCCTCGCCTCGCCAACACCGGAGAGCAATTCTGGCTCACTCACGTTGGCCTGGATAGTGCAGAAACCGAGAGCTGTTAGCCAACCAAACACGCACTGATTCGCTGGGCTAGGCGAGGCCATCGCTGGGCTAGGCGAGGCCAGCGCTGGCCAAGGAACCAAATGTTCCCCTAATCTCTCTATTATGCATTGGCGGACCCAGGCCTAGGGCCACTAGGGCCAAGGCCCTAGTCATGGTCCATGTAGTCTAGGTACAACTCAGTAATTTTTGTCCAGTTATCAGTTTATTGTTCAGTCAACAGCTTCCAAGCCAACCAGCCCAGACAGATTAGGAACCGTGACAACTCGTCGTGTTGTCTCGCCGCCTGTTGGGCATTCTTAACGTCACTACCAAAAATAGACTTAGTTTTCTAATTCTGATAACGGCGCCAAAAATGCCAAACCTATCCCTCATGCCACTTAAGCCAAGTTGTCATCCCCAGCATGACATGAGAGATGCGGTATTGAAATATGCATTTGCTCATCAAGATATAATAAAAGGGATCTGCAAGCGCACAGATTAATACCGATGTAGCATTTTAACCGGGAAGTATTCCAGGTATCGTTATTTATATTTTTACCACTGGGAAGGGATTTCTAAGTATCATGGTTGATAATGGAATGAGAATATGGAACTGAGTACACATCATTGCATATATAACCGAGAGTATTTATCAATCTCTTTATACAGGTATAAATGTCACATTAAGTAAAGGTAAAGTGATAATGGTGACAAAGATAATTAATCTGATCAGCTAGCCACATATAATAATGATAAGCACCTCAACAGATATTCTAGCAAGTCATTAGCATGGAATTAGGATGAACTACAAAGATATTCCCTAAGTTATTATTAACTATAAAGTCTAGCATATCATAGTTAGTGCAATTATACTTGGCAATCATGGTGAGAAAAGACTATATCCATGCATAGTGAATATTAGCAAGGAAGATGAAGAACATAGCAATCACTCCCCTGTAATAGTGTTGCTCTGCCTGCCCTATACACGAGAGGGGGACTATATAAGAATCAACGAAGCTGTCACTATCGCGAACTACCCCACAATCCGGCATATAGGGTGCAATCGCAGATAAATACGGTATAGACACCACGTCTACACAATAGTTATCATTCACCCACTGTACACATGGATAAACGCTATACGATCCTAGGCATGTATATAATTCCAATCTAACTAAGCCAAGCATATAACTATGATAAACTAAGAACAATATAATTGCAAATATAATCAAGTAGAGCAAAGTCATAATCAATATATTGAAATAGAACAAAGTCATATTCATAATATTGAAGAACAATGATGAACAATTGAAGAACAATAGAGGAATTACCAAGAATCCTCTTGACAGATCCGGGAACCAATTGAAGATTGACTCCTTCTAGTTCTAATCCTATGTAGCTATGCTAACTAGAGATCTAGTTGATGTGGTGGCTCTAGGGCTTGATCAGAGGCTCTCCTCCTGAATTAGGGTTTGAAGTATGAGACGAGGGCCTCTCCTCCAGGGGCAGGGGCCTTGCTTATATAGCCCTTTCGGATGAATCTGGGCCGTTGGATCAAACCGACATTGAACGGACGATTTTCCTTGATCCTCTAGGTCGGTGGAGCATAATCCTCGAGGCGGAGCCTGATTGGCTCCAGGGCCAGGGCGGGCGCCCTAGGGACTAGGGTGAGCGCCCTGTCCCCGGCTCTGTTATGCCTCCCGTTCGTTCTCGTGGCTTCTGGACTCTTCTAGATGTAAGATAATTACGTGTTCGGTTAATATCCCGTCATTAATCCGACATGTGGGCCTTTCTTCCGTATTTCCTGATAACCCCTTGCAGAAATAGATAAACAACAAAACTCGTGCAATTCTGTCAGATAAAACCCTAAGTCTAGGTGTTGGTTTCATTTGGATCCTTTTCTCTATTTATTTGATAGTTATAATTGATACTTAAGGACCGTCAACAAACTCCCCCAAGCTTACCTCTTGCTCGTCCCTGAGCAAGGATAGACTCAGCGATGGATGAGAAGTTGCTGAAATGCCTTTGAATTTTGACGGTACACATGCTTTCAAATAGAGTCTCATCTCTGAGTTAAAGTAAACTGTCAAGACTTAAAACTTACTCATTATACCTCTCACCATGGGGCTTGCAACCGTCACCTTTGTCTTGAGCGGTTAAAAGATAGAACAGTCTAGTCAAGCGCCATGTCTCTTATTCTTGATTAGCTATAGCTCTTGGAGTTTTTTTTGCAGATTTTCAAATAAAACTCAGAGATTCCTTGTATGACTCTCTCAGGTCTCTCTTTTGTGGTATTTCTGGATCCTCACCAAAGCAGTAATGATGTCTGCCTTCTCTCAAAGCAAAGTATGTAGTATTTGTGGTATAAGGCAGAGTGACATTGCCTTCTCTCTCATCCTATTCTAATAAGGCTTTTGATATCTGGAGCTCATAGGTGGGAGATAAAGTATACATACTTACAAGACATTTATTGCATAGTCAAACCATGGATCCAGAGAAACAAGCCAATAAGTCAAATCAAGATGTGCATGTGTGGCGAATAAATGGTGTATGGTGGTAGTGATGATAACAATGATGAAAGTCTAATTCTACTTTTGCTCTTTTTGAGGGGATACGTAGCTTTCTTGCTTTTAAAGCTCTTGAGGAGAATGAGGTGCTCTATATTTTCTTTTTTCTTTTTTTTTCCTCTCAGGTGGGTATCTTGTACCCCTAATTCTACTGTCGGACACTTGTCCATTTTTACCTCTCTTCTCACACTTTTTCTTTTTTTTCATCGAGGTTCCGAGCACTTGCTCCTTTTTATTTCCTCGTATCTTTTTCTTTTCGAGGTTCCGGGCACTTGCCCCTTTTTATTTCCTCGTATAGAGCACTCATCTCCTTAGAACAATATAGCAAGTGGTAGTAACCAAAATAGCTTGAGCATTTATTTCACAGGGGATAACAAGAATGAGAAAATATTTTTAGCTATTCTCTCCCAGATTAGGAGTAGAATAATTTTATGTGGATCTGGAGATGAGAATGAGTGGATATATGTGGATGCGTACTTCCGGAGTAGAAGCAGCATGTATGAGTGATCGTGCAAGTGAATCTTGATTTTAACTGCATGACAAGCTCCTAAGGGTCTACACAGCTTGACTATACTCAATGCTCATAAGCAGTAAAAAGTAAATGTATGGCTTAAAGTCTAGCAAGCATGTATGTATGGCTGTGGTAGGAACTTAAACTCTCATCATACAGGAACTCATCATATAGCATTTTAAGATTTTCAAAGATAAAATTCTCCAGAATTCTAGCATCTCTAGGAATAGATAAACAGCAGCTCAACCTTCCCATATCATATCCGTTAACAACTTAGACTTTAGATCAAGTTCTCTTCCCACAAGTTCAGGTTTAGAGCAAGCTTTAAATGATAACAGTTATGTCTAAACTTAGAGAGAGGACTTCAAATTTGAAAGTTAGGCAAAGCAACTATTCATCATATCCATGCTAGAGTTTTATTATTATCTAGATTCAGTTTAGCATAGCCACTTTATTTATTTATTAAAACACACTAAACAAAAGATATAGGTATATATATATAAGCACAAAATCTTTATTATTTTTTTTCATAGTTATGTATATTTTTATTTTTATAGGGTAGAAGTATATATAAATATATAAATATAAAGATAAAGATAGAAATACTTAGCAAGATAATGGGGGTGCTCTCCCCCAAGCTGGATCTTGACATAATCTCTTCTGATGTAGCTAGCAGATGGCGGAGGTGTATTTGAAAGTCGCAGCACCCTGACAGCGATTAGAATGTCCTCTGTCTGCTAGTCTCCTTGAATTCTGTGAAGCTCAAATAGACAACAAAGCTTTGTGAAACTGATTAAGTGTTAGCATAAATATCTAGCCTTTATCATGCTGAGCCTCCTTGATTTTTTTATGTTGTTTTTTTTTAAATTTTTTATTTTATAAAGCAGAAGAAAATATTTATGTATTTATTATATATATATATATTTTTTTATGCCACCACAGTAAATGTACTTATGGGTTTTATGCCACTCGCATACTCACATGGGGCTTTAGGGTTTTTAACATTTTTATTTTCTTTTTAAGATAGTATGAATATGATTAACTAAGCAAAATATTTAAGATAAAGTAAATAATTAAAAGGAAAGGATAACTACCAAGTTACCTCTTGGCAAGGCGTTCGGTGTTTTTAAGTCCTCCGAACGGGACTCTTATTCGTTCAGTCGTCCTGGGACTTGGTGGATGGCGTAGTCGGTGGTTCCGGCGGCGCCTCCTCTTCATGTACAACTGTCTTTTCTTTCCATACCTGTCTCGGTGCTTTGGTCTCCTCAGGACAGTGTTGGTTGAGTGGTATGTCTTCAGATCTTACCACTTCTCCTTCATAATCTGCCCATCCGTCCTTGATGACCTGTTGCTTCTGATTGTGGTTACGCCGCCTTCTTCTTGTCCTGACCTGCTTGGATTCTTCAAATACATAGTTAGGGTCAGTAAAGTAAAGACGTACCTTCTCAGAGGGGAAGTGCATGTGGACTTCTCCAGTTCCAATGTAAATGATTGCTTTGACAGTACTAAGGAATGGTCTTCCAAGGATGATGGGTGGATCATATTCATCTTCTCCCATGTCAATAACCTGAAAGTCTGTATGGACAAAGTGATCGTCTATCTTGACAGGGACGTCAGTTACTGTACCTTCGACCTGTCGGAATGTCTGATCTGCCATCTGGAGCTGAATATATGTTGGGTTTAAGGGCATGGTTCCGAACAGAAGTTCATAGGTGACCTTGGCCATTATGTTGACGCCCGACCCAGTGTCGCAAAGTGTCTTGTAGAAGTGGAACCCATTAATGGAGCAATAAATGCTTGGCATACCTGGGTCGTCCTTCTTAGGCAAGAACGGTGACTTGAGTTGGCGATCTTGACCTTTGTGCACGGCAGTGACCATCTTAGCTGTCTCGGTCCATACTTGCTTCTTGCTCTTGTTCCTCCTGTTGGTCCTCTTCCTTGGTTCATATTGGGGTTGCTCTGGGATTTGTGCAGTCTTGTTCTTGAAGGAAAACGTTTCCTTCCTCCCCTTGATGTAGAAACTGATCTTGGCAGCACTAGCATAGATGACAGCTCCCGCGGTGTTCAGGAATGGTCTCCCTAGGATGACGGGAGCCCTCTCATCAGAACCGGTCTCTATCACTACGAAGTCTGCTGGAGCGTACGAGGAATCCACTCGGACACAGATGTTCTTCAATATTCCTCTCGGGAAACTCAGTGTCCTATCTGCAAGCCTGGGCATGATGTTGACGCTGGAGCCAAAGTCACAGAGTGCTTCTGGGAAGTCTCGCATGCCGATGGAGATCGGGATGACGGGGCGTCCTGGATCGCCTCTCTTGACCGGCAGACGGTCAGTACTTACTTCCACGATAGGGTTACTCCAGTGATCTCCTGCATCAAACATGTCTACAAGATTTGCAGATTCTAGTCCTTCCGGTTGTGATGGTATACCGGGGTTAGTAGCAGGAACAGCAGCAGCTATTTGATTCAACTGAGATTCAATCATTTTATTAAAGCTAATCTGGTTCTTGATGGCAGTAGAGAAATTATCCATTCTATTATTTATATTTTCTAGTATTTTATCATTAGATGCCAATTTCTTAGATAGGTTATCCATTAGCTTTCCTTGGTTGGATACTAACTCTCTCAAAGGTGGATAATTATTATTATTATTGAAAGAATTGTTACCTTGGTAATTACCTGAGTAGTTAGGCCTCTGTTGATTCCAACCTTAATTCTGCTGAGGACGGTTGTAGTAGTTGTTGTTGTTATTGTTGATGTAGTTCACGTCCTCCAGCAACTCAGGACAGTGATTGCCCGAGTGTCCAGTACCTCCACACTCCTCACAAGTCATGTGGGAGTCGTAGACGTGCATGACTTCTTTCTTTTCTCCAGCTCGATCATCGAGCTTCTTCATGAGTAAGTCTAGCTTGGCAGACAGCATGTCTACCTCCTTGAGCTGGTGCATACCTCCACCTCTCTTGCGTGCCTGAGTTCTTTCTTCATTCCAACCTTGGTTGGATGCCATCTTCTCCACAAGAGCTGTGGCTTGAGGTATGGTGAGTGATAGGAATGCTCCTCCAGCTGCAGCATCCATGGTTTCACGGGCACTAGTGATGAGCCCATGATAGAAAGTCTGCATAAGTAGCCAGCTCTCCATTCCATGATGGGGACATTCTAGGATGTAATCTTGAAAGCGCTCCCATGCTTCTGGAACGGATTCATCATGTTGTTGCTGAAAACTTGTAATCTTCCCACGGAGAGCATTGGTCTTGCCCATTGGAAAGAACTTAGCCAGAAAGTTCGTAGAGCAGAGTGCCCACGTAGTGTTCTTCTCCTTTGTAGCGTAGAACCACTGCTTCGCTCTCCCCAACAGTGAGAATGGGAAAAGGCGAAGTAATATGGCGTCTCTGGGGACATCAGCCATGGTGAAAGTGCTGCAGATCTCCAGGAAGTGTTGAAGATGAGCACTAGCGTCTTCATGTGGCTTCCCACAGAACTGGTTAGCTTGCACCATATTGATGAGCCCAGGCTTGAGCTCGAAGTTGCGGTCGATCTCCCCAGCAGGTCCAGTGCGGATGTTGTCCGTAGTGGGAGCTGAGAACTCGCGGATCGACTTGTTCGCCATGGCTTTGAATTCAGTCGACAAATTCCGGATGAAACTTCGGCGGTCTTCGGATTTGGATGAAGCTTTGTGCTGAAGTGTTGACGATGTCTTCTTGAGCTTGGCTCTTGTTCTTCTGAATAAGGCTTCGGGTCAACAAAGTTGTCTGGAAGATGTCTTCTATTCATGCATCACCCTGCAATAAATAATTAAAATGGAAAATACAGGGGTAAAACTGTATAAGAGAATTGATAAGCTCGATCAGATTAGTGATGCAAATGATGACTCAAAGTTCCGTATTCATTCCTACTTAGTAATCAACCTTCCCCGGCAACGGCGCCAAAAATGCTTGTTGGGCATTCTTAACGTCACTACCAAAAATAGACT
>CM039591.1:14278897-14293890 GCA_022457205.1 Saccharum spontaneum | reverse complement strand
ACTTTCTTGATCTTCACTGGCTTAAGCAATATGTTGCTAGTTGCTTCAACATCGAAAAGGTGGAGAAATCCAAACCACAAGGTCGAGGTTGTGCCAAAAGAGATAATGCCGTCCTATAGATCCCATAGTACTATTGCCTTCCCTAATTCGTTTATACCCAATATCATTATTGTTTTCGCATTTTGAAATGACGATTTCTTAATGAAATCATTTGCTGATGAATAGGCTTCATATGAACGTTGTACCACCAAGAAAAAACATTCCAAAATCCTTTCATCAGGAAGCGATATTCGAAGATATCGTTATTTGAGCAAGCAACAAACTAAGCATAACTCAGCTGGTTCGGTATTGTGGAGTCTTTCTACCTTGATTCAAGTTTTTGACTTGATGAGGGTGCTTCTGTTTCTCTAAAATTATTCTAGGATTTAATGATAATGTTCTTGTTCTTTTTGTCGTAGGTGACGTGCCCACAAGACGTTTGCGATGACTTCATTAATCTTACTATCTGTCAGCTTAACCTTTTGAATTTGCTTGAAGGAATGGGTGTGTGTGTGTATGTCTAAGGTGCAAATGCAGTTATTTGAGCAAGCAAAATTTGATTCTATGATTTTAATTAAATAAAAACAATTTACCTCCGCTGCAAACATACATTTGCTTAAATTTATGGATCAATGACTTTTTTTACCAAGAGAAGTCATTATGTTTCTCTCAATTATTTAGACATCAAATTAGCTCAAATTTTATGTCCAGGATTACTTAATTGAGTATATTCACATTACTCAATCATATAACCCCAATTTGTTGTACTTTGGGGGTTCATCATCAATTAATGGGGAATTTTTTTCTGGACTAGCCAGAGCTTAGATCTTACATCTAGATTCAGCGAGAGATAGAATACTACTAGTAATATATATGAATCCATGTTCATCATGTTATACTAGTAACTAGTAAACTATAGACATTTTCAAATCATTAGAAACTCAAATTGTTTTTTCACATGTTAATGTTTTTCTTTAGTTATTAATTCTAAACAAGTGCATGCACATGGGAGCATATGCCCCTAAACAACTTTGCCCTGATCCTATTGCTGCTTCTTCTAACAAGGGTCCCTGATTTAACCCAAACTATCCTATGTGATTCGTTCTTTATCACCTCATGTCAATACTACACTCACCATGGTCCTACTAGAAACAACACAAATTCTGCCTTAAAAAAAATCTCTTTGAATCTTCCAACGATGGCAGACGATGGTCAAAGATGAGACCATAGCACATGAGTAGGTAGACCATGTGTTTCTTCTTGTGTTTCTCACCATAACGCCTTGTGGGGAACTCCTTTGTATAGACTCCATTCACATATAGGAACTCCTTGCAGCAGGCTTTCGTAACGAGAATAATATGCTTTAAACCAAACAGGAGCAGCATTTGCATTTCTATTAGGCACTTCCTCTCCATAAACTTTCATGAAACATACTCGAAAAAGATTAACTTGTGCCGCAGGACTAACAAGGATGCAACCAAAAGGATTTTGTTTGCTTCATCCCAATATTTGTTGAGCTTTGACTTCATGTCATCAGTCATCACACAGTACCTTCAAGAAATTATCACTTATGTTTCTTCTTAATATAATGTAGCGCAATTCTCCTGCTTTTTCGAGAAAAAAAAAAAGAAATTATCACTTATGCTTTTTTCCATCATCAAGGACTAGTTCCATTTATCCTCCAAACCTCTGTATTACGGACGTTGTGCCTACCTGGAGAGTAGCAAGGATGAGAGTTGGCAGAGCCGCAGAGGAGGGGGAGGACACGCAGAAGGCCATGACGCAGGACTAACGGAGCAAGCAGTGAGCTTTGCACGCCTGCGCCGCCGTCGCCAATGCGAGTTTAGTTCCTGCTGCCAAGCAGAAGTATAATAGAATTTGAATTGTCTAATTTTCTCTATCCTATACAGAAATCTAGTGAAGTCCAAGTGCCAACGTCCAATTGGATTTAGACGACTAAGCCCAATCCAATCCCAGGTCTAATTGTAGGGGTCATCCAATCCCCAGATTCTTATCAGAAAAAAAACCCAGATCATCCATCAATTGACAAACACTGTAATAATTAGCAGCTCTCCAACTAATAATTAGCAGGTCTATTTGGATCCACTAATACTAATTTTAGTTGCTAATTTTTAGTGCTAATTATCCCAGGTCATAATCTGCCTGCCAACGACTTCCGCTACGGAGCGCGTGCATCGCCGGATGTACTTTGCGCGCACGGCGTGCCTGGCCGCTGCTGAAGGCCAGCGCCGCCACTCCAGCAAGCTAAGCTTGGCACGCAAAAAGTTAGCAAAATTCAAAGGCAAAACGTGATATCGTGTAGACGACCGTGCCGATCGAGCAGGTAGCTAGTAAACTCCGTCCTAACAGCTAACAGGTAGTACGTCACTAGCCGATCGACGGAAGACCTCGGCATGGAGCGTGATGCACGCACGGAGGAGAAGAGGACGACGCGCTGGTAATGATACCCGGCGATTGGTGCGGGTCAGCAAGAGGTACTAGCTAGCTAGAGCGGCGCCCGCGTGTCTGATACGGCCGGGACCGCGTTAAATTTGCATGTCCCAGTACGGTTCGGGCGCGCGCAGGTGCCCGTCGTCGCTTCGCTTCGACCGCATTCAGTGGCGCTGGCGCGGGGGCCGGGGGGACCGGCTTCTCCTGGCGCGTGGCCGCCATGCATCCTTCGCCTCGACAGCATTCCGCCACACTGTTTCCATCGTGCGCGTCCCTCGAGCTTCGTCTACCCCTCACAACACAAGAATGGCCACCTACCACTCCACGCTACGCGCTGCTCCTAAACCTGCATTCTTCTTGTCCAACTCTCTCTCCTCAATATCAGCTCGGGAACGGCAAGTCCTAGCCATGTCAGCTCGGTGAAGGCTGCCGCTGGAGAATGCTGGACGAAGCATCCTGCATGGAGCAATGTCCGGCAAGAACGGTGGGAGGGTCATTTGGCCGTGGAAGGACACCTCCCTACTTGGCTGGTACGACCTACTTGTTTTTCAGCAGAACATCGAATCTTATAACATCACATGTATGTCTTGTAACTGCGTGCGCTTCCACAGAATGGCACTCGTCCGACCACATATTCGACGGGTACGCCACACTGGTTCGCATCTCCTTCCGGCGAGGACGCGCCACCGGCGCACATCGTCAGGTCGAGTCGGACGCGTACAAAGCTGCCATGGCGCACGGCCGGCCTCTCCACCGGGAGTTCTCCCAACTGTGTCGTCCCTCCAAGCAGCAGCCTGGGGGGAGCCTGCTCGATCGCGTACGCAACGTCGTCGGCCTCGGAAGTGGCGCTTTGCTCTCCGACAACGCCAACATCTCCGTGCTGCCGCTCGGCGACGGCCGGGTGATGTGCCTCACGGAGACCACCAAGAACTCCCTTCTGATAGACCCGGAGACTCTCGACACCATCGGCAAGTTTCGGTACGCGGACAGGCTATGGGTCTTGCTACAGACCACGCACCCGGTTGTGACAGGGACCGAGTTGTTGACGCTGCTCCCGGACATGATCTTCCGGCGTGGCCATCGTGTCGTCAGGATGGCAGCCGGGAGTAACGAGAGGAAAGTGATAGGGAGAGTGCACTGCCGGGGAGGGGGAGGGCACGCACCACCGGGATGGGTGCATTCGTTCGCCGTCACGGACAAGTACATCGTCGTGCCGGAGATGCCACTGCGCTACTCCCTTACAGGCGTTCTCAAGTCTCAGCTCACACCTTGGTATATCTTCGACTGGCTACCGGAGTCTGGGAGCTACATGCACGTCATATGCGGGTTCACGGGAAAGACCGTAAGAACTACTCTTAAGTAACAACATCATTATTATTTACGTTGATCTTTCCATGGATGTTCTTGATGCTGTTATTTACATGTACCTACCTTCTTGTATGTAGGCGTGGCGAGCGTGGAGGTTCCTCCCTTCATGGCATTACACTTCATTAACGCATATGAACAGAGAGATGCGATCATCGCTGACTGCTGCGAGTACTATGCCGATCCTTCTGTCATCAAGGCACTTGCACTGCATAGACTAAGAACACCCGGAATGAACAAGGATGCTGCATTCCCTGATGCTAGGTATGAATAAATGTGCAGCTCGATCGAGCTACAAGGAATTATTATTATTTTGACAAGCAAATAGGAGTACTTTTTATATATCTGCGGTATATATGCATGTTCAGGGTTACCCGGTTCAGGATACCACTGGATGGAACCCCCATGGCCATGGGCGAGCTGGAGACTGTGCTGGACCCTGAGGTGCATGGCCGGGGAGTGGAGATGCCTTCCATCCATCCGGCTTACCAGGGTAAGGACTACCGTTATGTTTATGCCTGCGGCGCGCGACGGCCATGCAATTTCTTCAACTGCCTCACCAAGATCGACCTTGTGGAGAAAGAGGCCAAGAACTGGCACGAGCTGGGCTCTGTGCCATCAGAGCCCTTCTTTGTGGCAAGGCCAGGGGGAGCTGATGAAGATGACGGTAAGTATTAGTATTATTGCTGAAATAGTTTCTTTGAGGTGATGATTTGTGATTCATTTGGACCATAAGAATGTTTGTAGGGGTTGTGATATCCATTGTAAGCACCATGGAAGGTGATGGGTATGCGCTACTGGTGGACGCCGTGACTTTTGAAGAAATTGCTCGACTAAGGCTCCCCTACGTACGGCCTACCATACGGCTTCCACGGCTGCTGGATTCCAGAGAATATTGCCCCTCAGTTCAAGATTGAAGCATGACGTATCAATTACTCCAGTACATCCATATGTATATTCACATACAAATGCAGAAATCCAATTGCATTGGTAGCTATGATTTTGCTATCCCATCACTATGCTAATGCTATTGTTGACACCGATTCGGGTCACACACCGGCAAGGGCTAGATTGCCCAGAGGCCACACACAGCCTAGCACTTCTCTGCTTGATTAGGTTTCTAGGGATTAATTTAATCAGGGACGCAGAGACTATTAAAAATTTAGACCATGGAACCTGTCTGTTTCTAACATAAGGCATACTCCCTCCTTCCCCAAAAAATGTTATATAAGTCGAACTTTTAAGTTTGATTAGGTTTATAGAAAATAATATCAACATTTGAATCTCCAAATATGTTTCATTATTGATCCAATGATAACTTTTTACTACCTCCGTCCCAAAATAAATGCACTTCTAGGATTCAAATTTTGTCCCAAAGTAAGGGCTCATATAGCTATAAATTTGCCTTCTTTTAGCTTTCTCTCTTTTCAAGGTGCAACTATTACACGTTGGGGTAGGCTTTATAGTGGTATGTAGGTAATTTTACTAGTAGCATTGGTATCTCCAACTAAACTTAGATGTGTATTTATTTTGGGATGGATGGAGTATGCATTATAAATATTAGTATTATTTCTATATTCTATATTTAGTCAAAGATGAGACTATAACTCCTCAAAAAGTAATAGTGGCAGTTCTTATTTGGGATGGAGGGATCAGTGTTGATGCTAAAGCTACATTTGTCCCTCTCGAAGTCTTGATCGATCAAGGCATCTGGCTTCTTTAGAGGACGATTGGACAAGAGAGAGAGAGACAGAGATGCATTGTACACATTGCTTATGTCTTATTTGGATCCTACGTGATTTTTAGAATCCAAAATGAAAACACTCATAATCCTAGAATCTCATCCAAACAAACTATTCCCTCTGTTCCAAATTATAAGACGTTTTGGTTTTTCTAAATTCATAGCTTTTGCTACGCACTTAGATATATGTTATGTCTAAATACATAATATAAGCTATGAATCTAGAAATGCCAAAACGTCAAATAATTTGGGACAGAGGAAGTAGATTCTAGTGAGTTTTAATGCACATATACACGGAATCCAATAAAGCACATTAGATTTTTTTTATCTAGATTCTTAAAATCCCAGTGGAACCAAACGAAAGCTTAGATTAGCCAAACTTTCTTAAGTTCGACAAAATTTATAGAAAATAATATCAATATCTATATCTACAAATAGATTTATTGTACAAATATATTTTATAATTAATCTAATAATGCTTAATTGGTCCAATAAATATTGTATTTTGACTTATTAACAAGTGAGAACTACATTCTTTCTAAAATAGAGGGAGCAAGGCCAATCTTAGTGGAGAGTTTCAATGCGCTGTTTCCAAGACTACTATGTCATATAGAATGAAATGAAACTTGGATGAAACACTCGCTCTCAATGCAAAGTTTCATTCTAAAGTTTCATAGACATTTAATTTTATGACTCATAGAGAGTTGGTAATCATGCCAAGAGAGTTTCATCCCTATAAAACTCATTTCTTCTCTCTCTTTACTAAAACATTACCATATCATCAAAAATGCATATGTGGTAGGGTATTAAATGCAAATAAAACTCGTATGAAACTCCCACTAAAATTGGCCTAAGGGAAGCCCCCCACCCCGCGCTCGTGGTTTTAATTTAGACAGGCACTACTCTCTGAAACGCTAAAAGGAAATTAAGAGCACCTTTAAGGACTTTCCCTTTCCCCGCGCGTGCTTTTAATTTAGACAAGCACTATATACTCTCTAAAATGCGAAAAGGAAGAAGTAAATTAAGAGCAACTTCAAGTAATCTTAACTGAAGCCCTATCAAGGTGGCCAAAATCCAAAAATTGCTCTCTAAAGAGACTCATTCCCCACTCCCCTTAACCACGCCCCGAGGCCCTCATCCTTTCCCCTACTCTTACTTTCTTTTTTTTTCCCCACGAAGCTGACAAGCACCCTGGATATAGGAGGCGGCCCTCGTCCTCTCCCCCTCTTTCTTTCTTTTTTTCCCCCACAAAGCTGACAAGCAGGACCTGTGAGCAAGTCAAAACTTTCTTAAATAAAACTTAGACTAAATTTATAGAAAATATTAACCATAATTGTATCTCTTCAAATATTTTTATAACAATATTTTATGTACTATAAAAAATAATAATTTTGTAGGTTTGTGTATTCCGTAGTGACCAAACGATAAAAGACAGACACCCTGTTCGCTTGAGCTTATCAGCCCGCCATTCAACAGTGTTTTTCTCTCACAACAAATCAACGAACCGTACTTTTAGCCGCCAAGCAAACGAACCGTACTTTCAGCCGCCAAGCGAACAAGACGTGACAATCTTTATGGGACATAGACATTAGTATTCCGTAGTGACCAAGCATTTTTCGCTTTTGTTTTTAAGCAAAGGAAAACAAGCAGAGAAGTGAGGAAGCATGAACGCACTGAGGCTAAAATAAGACTCTCCACGCTGATCGACAGTCACAGACCCACACAGCGCCGGTATACTAAACGCCGGGCACGGAGGTCGGAGGCTCATCATCAACTTTCGCATGGCAGGTTCAGCCCAGCGAATTTACCGACGAACGTACTGTGCGAAATGTCAGCACGCTCATCCACTCAGCGCTGCACAGTTCAGACTGGCGCGGTACATCAAAGTAAACAGGTATAGTTCCAGATGAAGACATGCAGTTCCTGAAGAGACCGGTGAAAATCAAGGCTATTCTCTCTGTCCATTTTTTTTCCAGTACCACGTGAGGTCAAATGATAGGAGTAACTTACCAAAAAACAATCAAATAAACAATTTAATTCAGCTGAGCAGAAGTAACATTTAACCCGATTAACAATCCAACTAACAGTCAATGTTTACCAGTACGGAAAAGAGCAGAGCACAGCACCACCAAATGCTGAGCTGCTGAAGGTATCCCCCATTTCACAGACAAGCAGATCAAAGTTAGTGTTACAAAATCATCGGCAGTTACACAACTTGATCGGTCAACGGACTCCCCAAATGACATGGGACGAAGTCTTTGCAGCAAATCATCAGCATTCAGATCCAGAAGGTCAATCAACCAGTCAGGCATTCTGTTGCCGAAACCTCTCCCACGCCTTCTATTGCTGAAGAAGGGTAAAGAGCACCAACAAATCCAAATACTCACATGCCATCACCCCTTTCCTACTCTCAATGCATGAGTGCAGAGAACTTTCTTATTTCATGCAAAACATCAACTTGCAAGCGCAAGTGGGTGGTGAGTTTAATGAACAATTGGGGTAACCGGGCAAAGATACCCCTTTATGACTCATGAGCATGCCAATGAACTTGGATTGCACAACGGCATTCTGACACGAGAACAGCTTAAACAACACTCACCTACTTACGCCAATGGAACAGTTCCAAAAGTAAGACTGAGCTTATGCATTCTTGATAAGACATGTTTGGCCAAATGTCAGAAATGAATAGACAGGACAAACAGTGCATGCAACAATTAATAGTGCACATGCAGGGCTTATGATCCAAAAACCCAAAACAGATCTATGATAAATCAGTGCAGACACCTCTCGATCCAAATACTAAAAGGGGGTTAATACCTAGTATGTAGATGCGTGGTGTGATGCATTTTATGATGGGAAAAATGGGAACACTGAATTCAGCTAAATCATTGGAATCTTACTTGTCAGCATAATAGGTGCAGACAGCAAATGGTGCAGGCAGCTGCAGTGCCATCATCTCATCAATCACCATCTCATCAGCCATCATCATCAACAACGCAAACAGCACAGATTATATCAACTTCAACAGTAAGCTACGTGCATGTTGACCGCATATCAGCCAGCACATCTTCACTCCATCATGTAACTAGAAAGGTGCAAGTCACCATGAATAGTAAGTACTAAATACTGATAAGATAGTGATAATAGCAAGGTTAAAAGTGGAATGGAACTGGTGTACATAAAGTTTTTGATAAGCAGTTCAGGTGCCAAACGAAGGTAGTATTCCAAGGTTGAAGCAGCAAATGACAGACAGCACTACACAACTTTAACTGAGAAGAGCCCACCATCGAGCAAATGCGTAGCCACACATAGGATCAGAGCAAGTCCATTCATCCTACAAGACAGCAACAAATTAGATTGACAAACTTTAGAGACGAATGATAATTCACAAAAATAATGAGAACAATCTAGGGACCTGAGCTGTTCAAGATGCTTTGCAAGTGAATTGTGCTTATGTCGAAGGGCTCCGAGAGCGCAGAGACCGGTCATCATTGTGCCTGACAGGAGATCTCTCAGGAGAGGGTGACTTCTTGCGAGGGGAGCGACTAGGGCTCCTACTTGCAGGTGATGCGCTGCTAACAATTGTAGAAAGAACAAAAATGTTTACTGCAATCTAGAAAGACAGGAAGAAAAATGAAATCTGGCCCTCTCTAATTTTCAAACCTGTCTCTGCCACGCCTCTTGTAATCATCAGGACTGTAGCTGCGACTGCGGCTACGACTAGGGCTTCTTCGTGCAGGAGACAAGCTGCCCATAATCACAGCAGAGAATGTGGTGAATAAGTGCAAACCAGCAAGATGGAACAATTAAACAAATGCTCTATGTATACACCTGTCTCTCCCACGCTTCTTGTAATCATCAGGACTGTAGCTACGACTCGGGCTACGACGACGGTAATCCCTATCTCTGTACCTGTCACGGGCGTATCTATCTCTACTCCGGCTACGGCTTCGCCTTCTATAATCTCTATCCTGGTAGTCATCTCGATAATCATCACGGTACCTTCAAATGAGTCCAGTCACAGCATTAAGAAAACGAACAGAACAAAATTTGAATAAGCTCGAGCATAAACAGCAAATCACAAATTCACAGCCCATTTAAAGAATATAGCTTAATTCACCTTCACAATGGAAACGACGACAAGGGTTAACAAAGCTATAGCTAATTCTGAAAATGAAATATGACTTTTGCGCACAGGTGCTGCACGTGACAAGTGCATTAACACTTATCAATCAATGGTACACACCACCATTAAACACACACAAACTACCCAATTTTACACCTTACTACCTTAGTGAAGTTAAAAAACAGTGGTGGGTATCATTTAATCTATAAATTTTGAAGAACAAAAACATGTGCATAACATTCAGAAAATGATGGCAGGCTATACCTCCGTCTTGGACTGCGGCTTCTGGAACGGCCCCTTGACCTTGGAACTGGCTCTACTATTCTCCCTTTATTACTGTGAAAGTTGGACAATAAGAAGAATATCACACATGGATTCAGTATAGATGATAAGAGCAGAGAAATTAACCCTGCAACAGTAGATATTTAACAAACTCATGCTAGGATGCTTTCCTATGAAAGCAATTAAAGGAAAAGTTGTGGTTGCTCAGTGTGTTCCTATGAGACATATGGTGATTCATGATTTAACTAATTTACTCTGTTCATCATGTCGCACTAGGAACGTTTTTTTACATGGAAAATTAGGTCATGTCATATTCACTAAAATGAAACCACAGTTTACTGTGTTCTTGTCAGTTAAGTACCAACAAACAAGACAAAATGAAACAAAAATAAATAAAGATACACCAAGAACTGTTGTTGCAGCATGTGGCTGTAGTATTGCACAAGGAACCAACGTGACTAAATAAATTGTACCTGGTTATCAAAATCCAACAGAAGTACACTAATAGAGATATCTAAACGTGGTTCAAACGTAAAACAGTCAGTCATATATATACCATTATAAATGCTATACTAACCATAGTTCTTACGGCGTAAAGGCGAGGCACGGCGATGTACCAGCGCCTGGACGCCTAGGCGCCCGCCTTGCTCGCCTAGGCGCCCGCCTTGCCCGCCTAGGCGCCCATTCTGCAAGGCGATGGGGGAGCGCCTGGACGCCTAGGCGTCGCCTAGGCGACGCCTAGGCGACGCCATGAGAACTATGATACTAACCAGTGTCGTCTCTTTGCTCTAATGCAAGTATTGTACCAATGCCCATGGCAAAAGATTTCACCATTGCCTAATGTATCTATCCAACCAATAAACGATAGAGATTGAATTTAGGAATTAGAAAATAAATGGCATATCACAATTCACAAGTACATTGATCAAGAACAGCATACAGACAAATGGCAACTAAGAACTAAGTTAATCATTGAAGATCTCATGAACAGCCGCAGAAGCAGGGGCCGAAAGTGATGACTTACATCCGTTCAGCATTTGGGCCGTACTTGGCAAACTGCACCATGATCTCCCTCCCGTCTACCAACCTCCCTGCAAATAAAACGCAGCACAGGTGAACAACCATGCAATCTTAAACCACACATGGAGCACACTGATTTCCACAGAGGTGAGAACCTCAAAACAAACTCACCATCGAGCCTGTCAACTGCCTTCTGTGCCTCGTCCTCGTACTTGTACCTCACGAACGCGAATCCGCGCGAGTCACCAGTCCTACAGCCATATAACCCTAGATAAGCACACACAAATTGGTGTTATCCCACATAAACACCTCACAGAACGAACACAAGTGTCGCTCCCTAATTCCATATTTCACACCAGACACTCAGCCATCACACGCGAGTCAAACTCTCGAATCGTAGATAGAAACATCCGTAGCCCCTGTTCGCCTCGCACTCACCTGCGGTCCCTTGGGATGTAGATGTCGACAATCTCGCCGTACTTGTCGAAGAGCGGGAAGAGGTCATCAGCAGTCGTGCCTGCGAGGCACATAAATACAGATGAGGCACCAATTCAAAGCCTGTAGGGTAGCTGGAGACGGGAACGGAATCGGGGAAGAGGGGAACTCACGGAAGGTGATGTTGAGGACGAGGAGTGAGTACGTGTCGCGGATCGGCGGCGGACCGGATCGACCGAAGCGTGACATCTCGCCGGAGCCGGAGGCGGCGCGGGACGGGGCGCTCGAGGAGCGGCGGGTGGATGAAGGGTGCGAAGGCGAGAGAGGGAGAGGGAGAGGGGGATGGGGAGGGGAAGGGAAGGCCACAAAAGCTGCCGATTCTTCTAGGCTTTGCACGCACGCGGCAAGGTGAGACGACAAGTGGGCCCATTGCATACGGATGTTTAGCCAATGATCAGGCTATTCTTCGATGAGGTTTTTGTTTCACACAATCAAACCGGGGCCCAACTCGAATTCCAAAAAACGGCCTAACACCCTTTCAAAAGCGGAAAATTTTGCTGTTTCTTATATTTCCCGTACAAACATGAATTGATTTCTATAAAAAAATTAAGGTTTCTATGAAATTTTTGTGTTCTAAAAAGACCTCGCTCTATGTGATTTTTAAGGCCCCGTTCGGTTGGCCTGATAAGCCGGCTGAAAAACACTGTTGGTTGATTTGTTGTGAGAGAAAAATACTGTTTCGGCTGAAAAAACAAGCTGAAAAAGACGGATTATAAGCCAGATGAACAGACTCTAAGAAGGGTTCTTTTATTTCTACTAGATAAATGCCCGTGCGTTGCACGGGAAAAAAATATCGCAATAATATAAGTATGAAATTGTTAAAAAATCAATAATGGCCGTATAGATCGGGCTAAGTGGCCTGCATACTACAATGCGCTGGAGATCCAGAGGGACGTCTTCTTTTTATTTGCAAGCGTGGAGAGTTCGTGTCGGATCGGGACTCATTTCTGTGCAGGACTTCGTATCAAGCCAGTAACGATGGCCGGATAGTATACGTATTTGGTAGTCTTTGTGATTAGATCGTATATGTTTTTTTTATCATCGAGTAGATGATTACTTTAGAGTTTTTTTTAGGTGCAGAGAAGAGAGATGTATGCAAAAGTTTTATACTCAAACAGCCATCTATTGTTATTTTAGCGCCTTGGCCAGTAAAGAAAGTTTTATACTCAAACATCTATCTATTACTGTTGTGATTTTTAAGAAGGGTTCTTTTATTTCTATATATGCAAAAGTTTTATACTCAAGCATTTATCTATTATTACTAGATATAAGTGCCTGTGCGATTGCACCAGAAATAAATCTGGTGCGATGTTCTCGTTCATTCCGTAGCCTGGCTTGTCCAGTTCGTCGCTTATATATGACATCTAAGAAATCCACCTCTTCACTCTGCCACGTTCCTGGACGCACCGAGCTCTGTTTCGACATCGTCGCGTCAACATCACCTTCTTGTGTCCCTGATGTATAGATCGAAGGGCCTGATTAGATGGTAAAATTTTTTGGATAAATTCATTGTCACGTTCCTGGATAGCTACCGGCGTACACGCACGGCGAGAAGCGGAAGTGACCAGAGGGTTGGCCAGCGAACACGCTCGGCAGAGAGCACGGCGATGCCGTCTCAAGCAAGGAAGCCTGGAGGAGGAAGACGATAGAGATGGGGAATAATTGACTTGTTCATCGATGCCTGTCTCAAGAGTAGCATGAGGCATATATGGTTTCATACATGGGCCAAGCCCAACACAACAAAAGGCACGCAGGCCCAACAATGACCCACTCCCTAATAGTATTGCAGGCCCATATGTTAGGTCATGACATTCCCCCCTGCTTAGGCAACAGCTTGTCCTCAAGCTGTGAATGTATTGCAATCATCGCTTAAGCATTGCCAATGGTTGTATAACTGAGGTGTTGGACATGGATTCACTTGTGGAGACCAAAGCCTTCAAGGATCTTCAATCATCATGTGATAGAACTGGAGCTCGAGGATGATACAACCAGCCATTCTCTTGTAGGTAACCTTGACAGTTCTTGAGTTTTGACTTGTAGATGCTTGAAAATGAAGCACAGGAACTGTTGACAGCACAAACGGAGGTGCATACCACTCACCATGTTTTGTACTTGGAGGATCCCAAATGAGTCGTGTCCTGCTGCACCTTGCCCCTTGCAGGAGAACTGCATGTTGATTGACTAGGATAATCTCTTTGCTGGCAATGTCAAGGCCCATATCCTGAGAAACTCCAAGCTCTGTTGCATCCTCAACAACTGGAGGTACACTTGTGCCATGACCAAAAACAGTAGCAACAAGGCAAGCATCAACTTCAGTAGTCCAGACTGTTCGGAGACCCATATAAACACCACGGTCAAATAGGCTACTATTCTGAGAGAGAATAATCCCATAGCCAGAAATCACGTGTACAACAATCAGCCACAAAAATATTTCAACCACTGTCCTGTGAAGCTGTTGATTCAGTACAAGTTTACTGCACTGCCACCTGAGAAATTTCTGGACCGGTGTCCTGAACTGACTAAAGTAACACTGATTGGGATCCAGCAATAATGCCCTGCATATCTTTTTGGTTAATTCAAGAACCCAAAGTGCAAACATGTGCAACCAGCTAATTGATGTAACATGGAGAAGCAGTGTGCCAACACCATTAGGTAGGAGAAATTTCATGTGGTCTTGTTGGTGAAATGTCCACCTATCAAATAAAGTTTCCTGCTCGTCCTGTTGTATCCCTTGTTTCATCCCCGCAATCACCCTGGGTCTGAGGTCCTGTAATTTGCTCAAATATATGACAGGTGATGGCTGTTGATAGCACTGAAGTGGAATACATTGCACCTCCACACCATACCCACTGGTACAGAATAGTATCCTCTGATTGATAGTGAATTGGAGCATCCCAAAAGGATCAACTTCACCCAAGATATCTTGTACTGCCTTTCGAGACAGCTGTAACCAGGCACTTGCTGTAACTGTAACATGGAGGAGCTGCTCTTGCTGCTTTATTAAAAGCACACTTCTATAAGCAGTATTTGGGAGAGGATTGGAATTGTCCTTCACTGAAGAATTCTTCATCATGTCAAGAAACATGAATATCAGATGCCCAGTTCTGTCAATTTGGAGCAACTCATTTCTCATGCCTGTAGGTGGGGGCCACGTTTTTAGCTTCGAGATACAGAGAGAAGGCAATCCTGTAAACTGCAAGTGAACATGTCGTTGCTGCCAAAACTCATGCAGATTCAGAAATGGCTTGATAATTTCCATAACTGAGCTCCCTGACAAAGCAGGTGGAGGCCAAGATATTGTCAACAACACAAGCACATCAGACTGACTGTACTGGTTTGCATCTGGTAAAGCACCTTCACCGGCACAATGTGATAGAATACTGCCCCTGTTGTAGTCACTATTTCTCAGCAGAGAACCGGCCAAAATCTGCAGGTACTCAAGCCCCTGTTGCCTTGAAATTCTCTTGTACTGCC